>ML782502.1:1000500-1046064 GCA_009831015.1 Picea engelmannii
ATGATAATGCATGATATAAATTCACAAAGGCAAAAGAAAATCCATATCTCACTAACTTAGTAAATGGTAGTCAATTCAATAATCAGATGGCAAAGGAATATGAAAGATAAAGAAGTATGTAAGATTTCAATTTGTCCACTCACATATGAAACTCTTAATCCCAAATACCATTCAAGAGAAAAGAGACATGTACTTGAAAACAAATCTGATTATGAACAAGCAAACAACAAAATTTCCACAGACTTACTCACAAACAGAAAACAATCAAATGATTAGCACAAGATTAACATGCATTCAAGTAAGAAAAGATAGAAATATAGACAAGAATAAAAATTTGACCATCAAAAATAATTTTCCATTTAGTATCAATATGGAATAGTTCTTTCTTTTACAATGTCTTCTCAAAACTGGCTAATGGTTAACAACCCATCCCCCTAACTTCTCCTTCTACAGAGTTTATATAGAAAGAGTACATAATTATGAAGATCCAAAAGAATTGGATCAAAAAACCTCCCCATCTAAATTTATTTTCTTTTTTCAAATAATCAAGGAGGATATCATATCTGATCTCCAAGTTGAATTGATGAGGTGGCTTATCAACTGTTGTCCATGAGATGTTTTAGGAAAAAAAATCTAGAAACATCATGAAAACTAGAGTCCAAAAATATATTCGTACCTTCAAAAATATGATATATTTGTAAAACCAGAGAGAGTTTTTTTTGAAGGGACTCGTTCCCAAAAACAACCTCTTTGGGTTTCCAAAAATTCATCTCCAACTTCTTTGAAACCTTGCCAAAAATTGGTCACTAAAACATGAAATCATTTACTGTGAAATTTCTGAAAAAAAGGACTCAAAGATATATTTGAACCTCTTAAAATGTGATATATATGTAAAACTCGAGAGAGGTTTTTGTAAAGGAGCTCGTTCCCAACAAAAACCTATTTTGGTTTCAAATAATTCATCTCCATCGTTTCAGAACCGACTCTTGAATATAAGGACTAAAACAAGAAAAAAAAATAGAGTATTGCATGTATTTGATTTATGGCTTTCTTCTTTTGATGTTTTCTTTGTGTTTTCCTTTTTCTTTATCTTGCTGCAAAAATTACATCCATCCTTTTAAAAACCATGTGTGTCTGTAATCTTGTTTGAATGGGAGAAGGAGGTAGAAGATATGATGTAGAAGGAAAAAATAGTCTCTTGAGCAAGAGGACTTACGTACTCCAATGTCATCATCAAATCCTCTAATAGATTGTCATGGGAATCAAACCATATTAGAAATTAATAATGGTTTCTTGCCATCCTTGGTACCAATCGACAATTGGAATTGTAGATATTAATTTTCCCTTGAAATTCTTAATCCAATCAAGATTGTTGGAACAACAACCATTAACTTTGCATATGCTTCAGTCTCATTACCTTTTATAGCATATATGCTTTCAACATATGTTTGCATCATAATTCTTGCTTCTTGTTCTAAGAAGTATTTTTTTGAAGATTCAAACTAAACCTGCTTGATCAATTCATGCTCTTTACTCCCTGGCAGTCTTAGTTGATGGGATAAATAAAGAGTCACAGAGGAATCTGTAATTTCTGTAATGGCTCCACTTGCAACAACTATATGTCCATCCTCTGTGCTTAGCACCACATGATCACCACATTTAAATGGTTTCTCAAGAAGAATGACTGAAAATAAGGTTGATCAGGCTCACTTTTAATTTCTAGGGTTAATCCTTTTCAATGCTTCTGCTATGAACAAGGTATTTGATTTCAATTACATCTTTAAATCCATTGAAAAAGGAGCTTAGTAAAAATTTCCAATTCCTTTAGATATAACATAGACCAAAGGAGAATTTGATATAGGGTTGGAGTTGATCTGTTAGTATAATTTCATGATATTATGTAATCCTACAAAAGGAATGATGAAGGCACATAACTCGATCTTTGGAATGAATACAACATCACATCCATGATCTGATGTGAATCATAAGTGATGGTGGGTTCTTAGGAAATAATATCGATCATAATGTGTCACGTACCCACAAAATTGGTGCATGCAAATTCATGATTACACAGGCACTACAAGAATAGTGTCATTCTTGTAGAGCCTTTTCCTTTGATTTACATTCAAATTTAAAAAGAGGGAAAAGGATTTAGGACATTGGACCAATTAACCCCTTATCTATATTTAAACTTTTCAAACAAAAATACATGCAAAAACATGGAATCATAGGCTAATTCAAGTCTTTAAAAATCATATTAAAACAAAAACAAGATATAATGAAAGCAAGAAAGGATAGGCTAGGTAAAGGTATTTCTCATCAGCCAGTTACAAGATCAATGACTAACATTGGCTCCTTCTGGGGATAAAGTTTCATGAGAAAGATTTAAGAACTTGTAGACTGTTGCCTTTATTTCCTTTGATCATTATCAACCTTCAGTAAGACCACTTCCCTGTCCAACCTTTATTTGCAAACTCAAAATAATAACGAGAAAAATTCAAGTAGCCTTTCCATTGGGCTTATGGAGTCAATCAATTCCTTCAAAACTTTTGCGACTTATTTAAATTTTGAACACACACACCTGCAAACAAACCATACACTACAAAGTGTATTGAGAAAACTGAAAATAAATTCTCAAGGACAGGCTTATTCATCTGCCTACTACTTCTAGCCAGTAGGAGCAAGATGATCATGCGATATGAAATTTTCAATATATCTAATCAAACACTAGAGTGATAGAATGACCAACCCATTTGCGGCTTAATGAATTAATGCAAAAAAGATGAAATTTTTGCAGCATAAAGCTAATGGGAATCCAATACTTACAACTACAATTTGCTCTAATTCCAAAAACTGCAAAACTTTGAACTTGTGAAAATATGAACTCCATGTAGACAACCATAGGATCCTGCCAATTTTGTTGCATCTCCAGTTGATACAAGAAGCCATATTGCTTCTATATGATTTCTGCTCCATTTATGAGAGCATAATTCCTTTGAAGATTACTTGTTTTAGCAAAAGCATCTAGAACCTGCTCATATGCTTCTTGGACAAAAATTTTCAAAGCAACATTATCATCATGAGAATCAAGAGGTTAATCCTCATCTTCCACGCTGCCTTCAGATGCATAGCTATCATACACCAGATTCAAATCCTCATGGACGATGAACTGAATACCTTCATGAATTTGTTGGTTAGAATTTGTCATACCATCAACATCTAGATCCAGTAATTCAAGATCATCATCATACTCATCAAATAAAGGTTGATTTGAAAAAAATTATGAACTTTGAAAACCAAGGACCTCTACTTCACGCTCATATTGAAAAAATGAGTGCATATATGTTGCTTGATCATCATTAAAGTTTTGACCATAAGACACATATGAAATGAGATCAAATACATTTGCAACTGTTGGTTTTTCTTCCTCATCTACAATATGGTCTTCAAAAAGAATTACTTAAGTCAACAACTGATATTCAAATAGATTAGGAACAACATTTGTATCATAGTCACTACTATTAGAAACACTCGGATTGATGCCAAATGCATCTAAAGTATCATTGTTATGAATTTCAAGATTAGAATGTTGAAAATATTCATGTTGTAGGACATATTTAGAAGAATATATGACTGGTAATGAATCTTATTCCTCTTCCTCTATGTAATCATCCTCTTCATCTATACTGCTAGAGGAATCAACTGCTAAATTATGAATATATAATGCATATCCTTCACAACAATACTCAAAAATCCTTTCAATTAGGTAAATTCTCTTGCAATGTGAATAAAAAACATCATGAAATACCTTCAAAGAGGAAATAATAGAATCAAGAAGAGTTTTGTACCATTGCCTTGTATATCCATCCAATGAATACAAGAACATTTTCATCAATACATCTTCATGATGTGTATTTAGCTGATCCATGCATTGATAAAACCTAATCAAATGTAGTGTTGAATTTTCCCCATCCTTTTCTCTAAATCGTGGAAGGAAATCTCCCCATATATCTATAGTGGGAAGATCATTAGGGAAACCAACAATAGCAGAGAAATCAAATGGTGCAAACCTCCATGCCGAAATAGCTTCCATAGCCTTTGATATCTTGGATCAGTGGAGTCACCAATGGATCCTTCCTTTATGGAGTCTCCAGGTGAATGATACAGTCCGAAAAAGTGTCCAACTCCTATTCACCATCAAGAGCTAGATTTGATCGTTGTCGTTCGCCCAGGGATAAATACTTCGTGTCTTCGTTCCCGACAACGATGCCAAAAGATGTTAGTCCCTAAGGTTTCGCTTGACTGTGAGAGGGAAAGCTAGGGCATCATCAAGTTATTGCAATGGTTTTATGGATACATATTTAAATTGATTTTTTAACTACTGTAAAGGTTGGGGTCAATGATAATGTATGATATAAATTCACAAAGGAAAAAGCAAATCCATATCTCACTAACTTAGTAAATGGTAGTCAATTCAATAATCAGATGACAAAGGAATATAAAAGATAAAGAGGTATGTAATCTTTCGATTTGTCCACTCACATATGAAACTCTTAATCCAAAATATAATTCAAGAGAAAAGAGACATGTACTTGAAAACACATATGATTATGAACAAGAAAACAACATAATTTCCACTGACTTACTCACAAACAGAAAACAATCAAATTCTTAGCACAAGATTAAAATGTATCCAAGTAAGAAAATATAGAAATATAGAGAAGAATATAAATCTGACCATCACAAATCCTTTTCCATTTAATATCAAGATGAAATAGTTCTTTTCTTTACAATGTCTTCTCAAAACTGGCTAATGGTTCCCAACCCATCCCCCTAACTTCTCCTTCTATAGAGTTTATATAGAAAGAGTACATATTATCAAGATCCAAAAGAAATGGATATTAAAACCTCATCATCCATATTTATTTTCTTGTTTCAAATAATCAAGGAGGATATCAAATCTGATATCCAAGTCTCTCCAAGTCGAATTGATGAGGTGGCTTATTAACTGTTGTCCATGAGATTTTTTAGGAAACTAAATCTAGCAAATTCATGAACAATAGGGTCCAAAAATCTCTTTGTATCTCCCAAACTGTGATATCTGTGTAAAAACAAAGAGATTTTTTTGTGAAGGGGCCTGTTCCCAACAAAAACCTCTGTTCGTTTCAAAAACTTCATCTCCATCTTCTTTGAAACCTCGCCCAAAATTGGTAACTAAAAAAAGAAATCATTCATTGTGAAATATCTGAAAAATAGGCCTCAAAGATATATTCTAAACAATTAAAATGTGATAGATGTGTAAAAACAGAGAGAGGTTTTTGTGAAGGGGAAAGTTCCCAACAAAAATCTCTTTTTGTTTCAAATAATTCATCTCCATCGTTTCAAAAATTGCTCTTGAAGATAAGGACTAAAACAGGAAAAAACAAACAGAGTATTGTCTGTATTTGATTTTTGTCTTTCTTCTTTTGATATTTTCTTTGTGTTTTCCTTTTTCTTTATCTTGCTGCAACAATTTCATCCTTCATGTTAACAACCATATGTTTCTATATCTTGTTTGAATGGGAGGAGGTAGAATATATGATGTATAAGGAAAAAACAGTCTCTTGAGCAGGAGGACTTATGTACTCCAATGGCATCATCAAATCCTCTAATAGATTGCTAGGGGAATCAAACCATATCATAAATTGATAATGGTTTCTTGCCATCCTTGGTATCAAAATTGACAATTGGCATTGTAGATATTAATTTTCCCTTGAAATTCTTAATCCAATCAAGATTGTTGGAACAAAAACCATTAACTTTGCATATGCTTCAGTCTCATTACCTCTTGTAGAATATATGTTTTCAATATATGTTTGCATCACAATTTTCTCTTCTTGTTCTAAGAAGTATTTTTTTGGAGATTCATGAACTAAACTTGCCTAATTAATTCATTCTCTTTAGTCCCTAACAGTCTTAGTTGATGGGATAAATAAAGAGTCATGGAGGAATCTATAATTTCTATAATGGCTCCACTTGCAACACCTATACGTGCATCCTCTATGCTTAGTTGTAACACACCCATGGTGGGGACATCGAATTTTCGCTCTTCTTAGGAGAATCAAAACCCCCATTCAGGGTTTCTATCCCATTTTTCTCTTCCATAGCTTTCCGTCCATGGTTTCCATGCTTTGAACTGAGCTCAAAGCTGGAGGGTAGCATCTTCCAAGTTCTTCAAGTTATTCCATACATCTATACTTACATATAATCGCGAGTTATGACCATATGCAAAAACAACAGGTGCCAAGAAAACCACCGCGCAAATCCTCCGGAGTGGAACATCTATGAAGTTCATAATCTGATGCTACGTGTCCTCATAGATTTTAATGACCCTGATTGACTTCAGGACTTCGGTGTTCGGGATTTCGAACGCTCTAAAGGATTTTATCCCCAAAGTACTTCCATACCCAAAGTTACAGATCGAGCACCACGCGTCTTCCTCGATCAATGACTGTGATCTATTTCGGGAGTTTCGAACACTCCAATGCCTTTCTCCTTCGAATTACTCCGTTCCTGGAGTTACAGATTAAGTGCCATGCGTCTTTCCCGATCAAAGATTGTGATATACATTAGGACTTCGGAATTTAGGAGTTTCATACACTCTAACGCCTTTCACCTCCAAAGTACTCCGTACCCAGAGTTATAGATTGAGTGCCACGTGTCTTCCCCGATCAACGACTGTGATCTATTTCGGGACTTTAGTGTTTGGGAGTTTCCAAAACTCCAACGTATTTCTCCTCCAAAGTGCTATATACTCAGAGTCACATATCGAGTGCCACGTGTCTTCCCCAATCAACCACTGTGATCTACTTCAGGATTTCGACGTTCATGAGTTCTTAAATCGCGTGACCCCACTTTCACTGAAGTGGCTATCTTATGAAATGGAAGATATGATGACACTTGTCCTTAGCTGTTGGATGACTTAGATGAAATCTGACTCTCTGGCCTTCAGGATTTCTTGTCCAACACATCCCCTTTTCTCTCAGAGTGACTTCCTTCGAAATGGAAGATCTTCTTCCACACATCCCTTCCAATAGATGACAATGATGACCTCAGGATTCTGGCCTTCAAAAATCCTTGTGTCTTCACACTTCAGTCCTCCTGGAGTGACTTCTCTTTGGAGTGCAGGATCTGATGACACCTGTTCTGTTGGCTTGGACAACTTAGATATACTTCGACTTTTCGAATCTTCAGGATTTTTGTGATGCAAGCTCCTCTTTTCTTCCGGAGTGGTCAACATCAGGCTGACTATATCGTAGATCCGAAAGTCGGGATAGTTCCCGAGCATATACAGATCTATGACCTAGATTTACTTTGGGACATCAGGGGATTCACCTCTTGTGCAACGAATATGCTCAATTCATCAGAATCATGAAGTTCGAAGGGCTCAAAGGGTTAACATTTGTGTTTCTTATCCAAATTTGACGATCATGAAGAACTTCGGCTCCTCCTGAACTAATCTCATCCATTATTCTTTCAAACAAAATAATATCTCCTTTAGGAGCTTGAAACTCACTATTCTACCTGAGTTATGTCAGCTCCTTAAATAGTTAAGTATTTTGTGCTAATTCTCCTAAACTTAACACTTAGAGAAATCCTCCGTGCACCTCTTGCACTCGTCTATCAACTCTAGAACTTAATGGGGGGTTCTCGATATCTACCTGCCTCGCAGAGAATTTGTGCACACATGAACTACCTCTCCTGAGCTTGATTGAACCCTTCCTTCAGAACGAGTGAGAGTATCGGCATGTACACGTGAGGCTATACCCAAAGTCAACTATTCACAGTTCATTTATTTTAACTTGAACCACCACAGGGGTCAGGAATTTACATGTACAAGCCATATAATTTCTTATTTTCTTAAATACACAATTAGGTAGAATTGAAAGGATACAGTATAACCATTAAGAAAACATGTCCCTCCCTACAAAATTCATAGGATATCCAACTTTAATTCACAATTACCACTTAATTACACAGGATGTGAGATTACTTATCTATTACAAGTGGTAGCCAACTAACTAACTATGGGTGTTCATCCATCCACCCAACCATAGGCTTAGAGGCATTCATTCTTAGTGCTCTAGCCACCCTCGTGCCAAGCCATGATATCACCAGGGAATTTATGCCAATTCTCATCGATCCTTTCTCTTTCGCATATTCTACGAGGTTTATTAGATGCTTTCTCAACATCAAGCTCATGACCTTTTTCTTAGGTCCCGTTCTGTACATACTCTCAAAGATCTCCCTCTATGTCATGGCCTTGATGAGGTTTACTAGATGCTTCCTCAACATCAAGCTCGTGGCCTTTGAATCGTTCTCTGCTGGTCATATGTTTCTCGCATTCTCCACTCTTCTCTTCATATCCTCTTGCATGCCTTGAATGCACATTCCTCCTATCTGGTTCCTTCTATCAGAAAGAAACCCCAGGTCCATTCTAGGTCTGAAGGACCCTGTGGTACTTCAAGAAGACCTTCTGTAGCTA
Organism: Picea engelmannii; assembly: GCA_009831015.1. NCBI lineage: Eukaryota > Viridiplantae > Streptophyta > Pinopsida > Pinales > Pinaceae > Picea > Picea engelmannii. The sequence continues at coordinate 1,009,025 of ML782502.1, forward strand.
TAGCCTGCTTCCATTCATGGGGGTGGTTGAGGGTTCAACCACCTGTCCTTTTCTTATTAACTGTTCTCTTATCGTTCTCACATTCTTTCCTCTAGTGATATCATGGATAGTACTATCAAGGCTTCACCCCCACAGTCAGTTATTGGAAATTAAACAATGATACATTTACAATGCTCCTATGCCACAACATGGTAATCCTAATTAATGATTAATTACAAGTTGGGGAAAAACGGGGTGTTACAATACCCTCCCCCTTAAAAGGAACATCGTCCTCAGTGTTATTTCTCAGTAACACCTATCATGCCTTTCTCATTCGACAACTTCATAAGTCTTGATCTTATTTCTTGGTCAGGTTAGTTTTCAGACTCTTAATCTTCATCACCTTCCTTCAATAATTATTGGACAACAAGAACATTAATCATAGTCTCATGTGAAAACATTTTACTGTTGCATAAAATTTCTAGGAAAATTTCATAATCTAGCACAATACTTATCTGCGCAGTTTGTGGATTTTTATCCACATGGTTGTCTTGTTATCCAGGCTCACTATTTTTTCTTGACATACCCATTGTGTGCATGATCCCAATCAATAGTTTACAAGAACTATCAGAGTCTCATCTTCCTTGTGGTCACTCACCCTCCAGGCCCAGGCTCAGGATCCCCTTCTCTGTTATACAATTCTTTGGTCGATCCATCTTTCCTTGCCAAGGTTTTCTCGCACAGGAATAATCCCAGATAATTCATCGATCCTTACAATCGAGGCATCCCTCATACTTTCTCTTTTGAGGTGTCCCTCTGACTTGTGTTACCTCAACACAACATATTCTAGGCGATCATGGCTTACCACGGGGTTCTCATGGCTTAACAATGGCCTCCTTAATGCTTTTCAGCTGGATAGCCTTCATCTGTCCTATCTGGACAGATCTTTTCTTCTCACTTGTATCACAGGCATACAAAATTTCATGAGACATCATCACAATTCTAAATTTTAGAATTTTATTGCAAATCTGTCACCCATACATTTTCCAATTTCTTCATTTATTTTCATATTTGTTCCACACGGAACCAGATTCACAAGCATGGGACTTTCCTCCCCATAGCAGTTTATCTCAACAAGAAATCGGTCTTCCTTATGGGCTTACAACATTTCCATATCTAAGACTCTTTCTTCCTGCAAGTGAACTTTACTCAGCCAAACAAATTGTTAGTTTCCCATGCACATATATTTTCACTGCACCTTTATGACGTTATCACAAACAATTCTTAAATTGTACATGCTAACAATCAAATCACTTTTATCTATTTGATGATACAAAGAAAAAAAAAAGGAAATTTCATTCCTTAGACATGCATCAATTCAGTATATAAACTTTTCAAAATGAAATTCAGATATCAATTGACTTTAATGAATGTGCCAACATTCATGGTCACATTCATACCCAACGCACCCTTGCATCGATTTCAGGTTATCACTTTTCAGGTTAGGAATTCCTACCAAGGTGTGTTTGAATTCAACCAACTTATTACCATATGGATTCTTTGTCCATATTTATTATTTTAACATAACCATATTTTATGCTCTGAATCGATCACAACCCTAAAATCATCATTCATGAAACTCCAAGTTTCACATGAATACCTTTAAGCATTCCTTTGACATCCATATAATGTACATTAAATTTTTGGAAGGTCCCCCTTCCATGCAAATATGCATTTCCTCGAGAAATTCCATGCAATTTGCTAGCTATGAGAACCTTTATTCCCTTAGACCCAGTCCTCATGACCACAATATAACGCAGAGTGTTAAACTCTATCTTCCTTGTTGGCACAGGGGCAAACCTAGGGTTCAATTCTAATAGCGCACCAACAAGCCCTAACTTCTAGCCCATTTGGCAACACCTACGAAGCAGATGCAGTCTCATCTGAATTAGAAATAAGGGGTTGCAGGACACAAGTGTCTACAACTAGAGGAGATGCAAGTGGATTCAAAGGTACAACACACAGAGATCTAGTTATTATTTATCTCCCTTAGGCCTATTGTGTGAGCTATATCTTGGATCTAATACAATAATGCAATAACGAAATCACAGAAAGAAAAATAACATAGAGTCAATCACACAGAACAACAAGATATACGTGGTTCACCCTCTCCCCAGGGCTATGTCCAAAAAACTGCGTTTCTTGATATATTATGTGAAAACATACAATTCTATCTGCTCTCTTAGCTTGCAGATCTCTCTCTCTTCTCTATCTCCCCTCCCCGCACACCCAGCTGCAGGGTTGATCTTCACACCCAGCTGAAGATATTTGCAATACAAAATTCTCTCACACGCAACACTTCTCTCTCTTGCTCAACACACAATAGTATCAACAACAATGATTATCCACAATAACGACGAACAATAACCAACAATGAACAAACCCTCCCAAGTCCTCTAGAACTTTTATTTATACATTACAATGACAAACTTCTAGGTGTAAAAATCCCTAGATACCAAAAACCTAGGTCTAAAACCCTAGGTCAACTTGACCTGTACTTCCCGAGCTTCACCAACCTGTCTTTCCTTCTTTCCCGCGAGGTGATTCAAATCATCCGTTGGTGGATTTTTCCGCTTGTTGAGTTTTCCACGATCCATATTCCTTGTTGATATGTCTCCCTTGATCCTCTTGTTCAACGAATCACTTTCCCTTACTCCTCTCTTTCTTTTCCGCTTATTTAGCCACTCCAACCCAATATCAGTCAATGTGCCTTCCGTGCAGTTTGTACTTCGTATTTTCTCTTCCTTTTTATTTTCTTTCTTCCTTAATCCATAACCAAGGGCCAACATCCCCCAACACTCACCTGTGACTCGTCCCAAGGCACTGGAGGTCTAAAACTTCTGTTTCTCTTTGTCTTCAGGCTGCGTGGAGCAGCCTGTGCTCTCTGTTTTATTCCTCCCTTCCTTGTGCAAACTGTCTTTTCTGTGTCTAGTACCTAGTTTCAACTACACCTGGTGCCTAGACCCTTCTTCTTATGCTTTTACTAAGAGATGCGAGGCAGCTGGTTGTCATAGTACAATTTCAATCGGCTCCCATTTACCAAACCTTCCTTCCATTCTCCCTTCAAAGTATTCAACTGCACAACTCCTCCTTCTGTAACGTAGGCAACCTCATATGGCCCAAGCCAATGTGTCCTGAACTTCCTGGGATGCTTTATGAACTTGTTGTTGTATACCAATACTAGATCTCCTTGCTTAAAGGTTTTCTTCTTGATATGTCTGTCATGGTAGGCCTTCTCTCGTTCCTTCTGTACCTACTGGTGAAATATTGCAATGAATCTGTCTTCTTCCAATTCTACCAACTGCGTAAGTCTATCTTGCACAATGCTTGTGTCATCCATATCTGTAAATACTGCAATTCTTAAGCTAGGAACTAAATATTCCACAGGTACGACTACTTCGAGACCATAAACCAACTTAAAGGGAGTTTGCATTGTCAGCTTCTTGCAAGTGTTTCTATATGCCCATAATACTGTTGGTACTCTCAAATCCCAATCATCCTTGTTCACACTGCAAATATTCGTCATCATTGTCTCCAAGATCTTATTGAAAGCTTCGACCATCCCATTCACCTGTGGGTGGTATGGAGTGCTCTTCTGATGGTGAACTTCAAATTTCCAATTCAGGGCTTCAATAGTCTTATTAATAAAGTGTGTACCTTGATTGCTCATCAGGGTCTTTGGGTATCCAAACCTGGTTATGATATCATCAAATATGAATCGCGCAGCTATAGTTGCACTACAGACCTTAACTTCTCTTTCTTCTGCTTATCTGGTCAAATACTCTGTTGTAGTGATGATGTATCTTGTTCATGTGCGCTTCCCTGGTGGGTTGATAGGTCCCACAAAATAAATTGGCCATTTCTGAAAGGCTTGTAAAGTTATCTAAGGTGCTAAAGGCATCTCATCTCTTTTGGAAGGTTTCCCAATCCTTTGGCATACATCACATGCTCTGTAGTATTCCTTAGCATCTTTGTGCAAAGTGGGCCACCAGAGGCCAGCTCTAAGAAGCTTCTATGTTGTTTCTTTCCCTACATAGTGTCCTCCTACGATTCCTTCATGCGCATATGCCATAATCAATGGTCTTTCTACCTCCATAACGCATCTCTTCAGGATCTCATCAGGTCCCATATTATAAAGTTGTCCAGCTATAAGTGAAAAATCTACAGCAAGAACTACCAACTGTTTCTTTTGAATGACTATATATTCGTGAGGTGCCATTCCTATTGATAGGAACTGGACTATCTCAACGAAGTAATCATCAACCTTTCTGATGGATAGCAACTGTGCATCTGGCAGTGTATCCCTAGACTAGTAGGTTCCTCTCCATTCTCTAACCTGGACAAGTGATCAGGTCCCTTGTTCATTCTCCCTGGCTTGAACACAATTTCAAAATCATATTCCTGGAATAACAAAAACCATCTGCATATTCTCCCCCCCAACACTGTCTTGTTGACTAAGTATTTCAGTGTAGAGTGATCATTGAACATCTTCAAGTGTCCTCCCAACAAGTAGTGACAAAACTTCTGCAACACATACAAAATGGTTAAACCTTCTCTTTCGGTGGTAGTGTAATTTATCTTAGCTGTAGAGATCTTCCTGCTAGCAAAGGCTAATGGATGGTCAATATCTCCTACTCCTGGTTGTGTTAACAATGTTCTTAATGCAATACATGACACATTGACGTGCACATGGAATTCCTTACTCTAATCTAGGAAAACCAGAATGGGCACAGTGACCATTTTTTGTGTCTGTGTGTCGAAGCTTTGCTGACATTCCTCTGACCATTGGAACTGACAATATTTCTTTAATAACTTATCCATAGGTGTTTTTATCTGTGCATATCCCTTGATTAACTTTCTATAGTATCCCATATGTCCCAGGGTAGTGTGTAGTTGTCTAACCAAAGTAGGTGGAGGTAGATCAACGACGATGGAAATCTTGGAGGGATCTACCAGCAACCCCTGTTTACATACAATATGACCTAGCAGCATTCCAAAGGGTGAAAAGAAGATGAAATTATTTAGGTTTAGGGAAATTTGGCATTGCCTGCACTTATCCAACATTAGTCTTAAACATTCAAGATGATTTTTCAATAAGATAAAAACAGTCCAATCATAAAAATATTCTTCCAAAAATTTATGTAAAAATTCCTTGAATTCTTTGACCACCACCTTAGAAAAGATGGCTGGTGCATTCTTCAATCCAAAAGGCATCACTGTGTACTAGTAGGATCCCCATTCTGCTGCAAATGTGGTCTTATGGTGATCTTCCTTAGCAATCCTGATCTGGTGATAACCTGAAAATCCATCTGTGAAGGAGTAAACTTCCTGTCCTCCCACGTTATCCAACACTTCGTCAGTAAACGATGTAGGGAATGGATCATGTAAACATGCATAATCTAGTTTCCTCAAGTCTACACAAATTCTGATCTCTCCTATCTTCTTATCTTGGACCACCATAGGGCTAATCCATTTTGAATCTTCAACAGGTTCTATGATTCCTGCTTCCAACATTTTGTCTAATTCAATCTTGAATTTCTTCTTGTATTTGGGATTCATTCTATAAGGTCTTTTCTTGACTAGCCTTGCATCTAGTTTCAAGGGGATCTTCATCTCTCCCATGGGCCCTTTAATTCCCTTCATGTCAGTGAAATTGGTTGGAAACAAGTCCCAATACTCATGCAACAATTCTGTGATCTTGTCAATAGTGGCATCATCCCAATAATCTCCAACATTTGCAAGCTTAGGTGCTTGCTTGATTGCAATATTATCTTTCTTGATTTTGATTGGTTGTCTAATAAAATGTAGTTCGACTCCTGGTCCTTCTACGTCTCTTTGTCCTTCTGTCTCTGTGATGTTCACATTCCTAGGATCATCGTCTTCATCAACATTGATATTGTAATAGCCTTGCAATTTCTGAAGCTGTGCAGTCCATTCATCTTCTTCTTGCTCCAAAGGGAGGTTAGGTGCCTCCTCAAAGACTTTTTGTCTTAAAACTTGAAAATCTTTATCTACTAAGGGGTAATGACTTTCAAATAAAAATGTAGCTACAAAGTTCTGATTCATATCCTACCAATCTGAAGTGGTGAGGTGCAGCTCTGCTTGAAGATACCAATTAATAGGTGTTGTGTCCAAAGTGTTGATGAATTTATGCACCCACTTCTCTTGAGGGATGATGCGCTAGGCCTCCTCACAACTTCACACATGGTCCTTTAGACAACTTTGACCTGTGTATCTAACTTCGCACCCTTCGTTTTGCTCTGAAAAGCGTACTGTCATCAAAGTGCAACATTGCACCCAGTCCACGATGTTCTTCTTATGTGTTCCCCACCATATTGTTGGCATTTCTTTTAAAGCTTCATCCAGTGCCAACAGTCATTGTTGTACTGGTACAATTTCTTCAAATTCTGATAAGAATGTTTCTAAATGATTTAAACCATCAAATATGGGAAGATTTCTTACTTATGTGCATATCCAACAAGCTTCCCTGGTCAATTTAGCTCACCTTCTCGTAGAAACTTCGTACATTTTGTTCTTCCAGTTCTCTAGTGTTTCTTTCGAATCTGATGAGCATGCACTGTCACTTCTCTAGCTTAAGTTCCCATCTATTGTAGGATTAATGTAATCTTGTTGTATTGTTATCAATTTATATATGTTTTCTAGTTCATAAGCACGGTCTTCTTCTTTGATGGGTTCGGTGTATTTACGACCTTTATCAGGATCCAGAGGTGCAATGAACCTAAGCCCATCACCCTCGAATGTCATTCTTCTTTTCTTTAAGTCAACAGTAGTGGAATTGTTGAAATCCCAATCAATTCCTAACAACACAAGATAAGGAAAACTATCATCAACTATCTCAATCACCTCAAAATCCGCAAATGTCCTTACCTCGTCGATGTCCACAAGGACATGCTCCAGTCTTCCAAAGGGGATTAATGCCTGTTGATTATCCATCCTAATCCTAATAGGGGAATAAATTAATTTAGATTTTCCCATCAGTGCCCAGGTCTACTTCGCCATAACATTGACTTCTGACCCTAAGTTGAGGACCACATAATATATGTCATAATCTCCAATCTGAGCATTAAGGTTTAATTCCTTATTTGTCCTTCTCTTTCTGGATACTTGATGTACTCCTTTATTCAGCCGAGGAGATATCCTACCTATCTCATATTGTCTAATTAAATTTTGTAGTTCTTGTACAACTCTTTCATCCTTAATCAGATTAATGTAAGTACATCAGAATTCCATAAGCTTTCTTACCTCTTGTCCTTCTCCAGGTGATGTAGACTGATCAAATTCCAAAGGCATTCCACATTCTCTCACTTCTGGTTGTGTCTTTGATGAAGAGACTTGATCTCTTCCAAATTATTTTCTTGCCTCTTCAAATGTCTGTTTTTCTTCCCTCAAATCAAACACTTGTGTCTTTTCTCCATCTCTTCTGACCCTTGATTCTTCTGTAGTCTTTTCTGGGGTCACTTTGTCTTCTCTTGTAACAGTGCCTCCTCTAGTGATAACAACGACTCTAGAATCCACTCTACGAGGTTCTGTTGAGATTGGTTGTACTTGCTAGTTTACTCCTCGTCTCTCCTGAAGCTTGGCTAACAACACAAGGAAATCTTCAATGACATGTTCAAATGAGTTGCAGTAGCTGCAAGTGGTACAAGGGTTCGGACAGTCCCTTTCCAAGTGACCTAGTTGTGTGCAGTTATAACAAATGTTATGACCTCGACCTCGACCCATGCCTCCTCCTCAACCCATGCCTCCTCCTCATCCTCTTCCTCTGAATCCACCACGAGGGTTGAAGTTTCATCTTCCTGGAGAGTTAAACTGCATAGCATTTCCTTCCTGTTGTACTTGTTGAATATTATATGTATCTCTTGATCTTTCATGCAAGAGGTCATAATACCTACAGTATTTTTCATGTAATAACATTCACCAGGTCGATGTCTATTTCTACATACCTCACACCAGGGGAGAGTAACCTGCTTCAAAGGGCTTAGATCCCCAGAGGCCAAGTACTCATGAAATAGGGGACAGTGCTCCTTATCGTGGCCTTATGATTTGCATCTAATACACCATATGTCATCCCTTTTATATTTTCCCTTGTATTTCTTCATATCTTTGACCTACAAATATAAGCTAGTTAGTTGACTCAAAATTTGACTCATTCCTGAGTTGGATTCTCCCATAGGGGCTGACTCTAGTTTCATGGTGATCTCCAATGCCTCAACCTGCGAAGAAACCTTCTGTTGCATTAGAGGAAATTTGATGTGTGGTAGGAGGGAAGTAATGAACCATTCCTTGTTCTGCTCATCTGGGATATGAAAATACAGTCGGCCTGTTAAGGTCTTAAACCTCTTATCAAACTCCCAAACAGGTTTAGCTACTTTTTTCTTGATTTCTTTCAGTTATGTAATGGATTGTGACTCCAACTTGGGTTTCTTGAATTCTGCACTCAACACAGTCTTGATATCGTTCAATGGTTTAGGTTGTGCAACTCCATTAACAAACTTCATGTACCATCTCAGTGCGTGGTCTCTCAAGGTAGTACTAAACTGAGCTCTCTTAACTGCTTTGTCATTGACTTGCTTAATACTCCATACAACCTCACATAAAAACCAGTGTTGATCAAGATCTTCAGATCCGCCTCCCCTAAAGATAGGTAGCCTCATTTCATCTGCCATAAATATTCCTAGGTTTCTTGACTGAGTATGTACTGAAATGCTAGTAACAGTGCTCTGAGTGCTCTGGTAACTCTGACTACTCTGGTTACTTAACACTACTAAACGAACAGGAGGAATAATAGTACTCACTTCGACAGCCAACACAATTCCTAAAGTCTCTGACTCTTCTCGACGAGGTTCTTCAGTCTACTCTTCCTCTAATCTAGTGGATCCTGACTATTCCTCGTTCAATATCTCTTCTTCTTCTCCACTGTAGAACCCTTCATCCTGTGCTAGTGGTTTGTGGCTCTACTCAAACAAGTTTACTAGAGGAACCTCTCTGAAGTTCTCCCACTACGTGTATGTCCCACCTCTGTGTCATTGTCTAAGTTTTTGAACATTATCTCTTCAACCAATTATTGTATCTTCAAGATGTTCTTCTTATGCAATAACATCTTGATCTTCAACTTCAAAAAGTGTAAACATTTTCCTCTAGGTCCTTTAAAGAAATACCTCTCTGCTTGGCTATATGGCTCTACTATGTCAATAGAAAAATCGGTAATGTACCCTCCAATAATGTTATCAAACCAGTGGTCTACTACTCTTGACACACCGTTATCAACTCTCTTGACCTTCGTTATCAACGCCGACATCCAAACCATAGGTGGTCTAAATCTGATCTCAAACTGGGTATCTTCTAGTCTGGCTAACCACTCGTATAGTTCTTTATGAATTCCTCCAAAGAAAATATCGTGTATATCAATAAAGATATACCTTCCAAACCAATCCTCTATGCTAAGATTAGGGTTCTTATTCTGAGCCTCAGTGAATTCCTTTTCTTGTTCTTCTATCCACTTCTGAATCTCTGTCTTTGTTGTGAGGGAAATCTCCCTACGGACTAGCAAATAGAGTTCAGACTTTGCATGCAGATATGACCGAAGAGAAACTACTTTCTACCTTCATCCCTAGATTTAAATCCCCTTTTCTTAGTAAATGCATGGAAAGTTCAACCTACCTCATTCCTGACGTTTGATGTCGATCCTCCATTGTGCTTGATTACTTGTCCGCAATACTCCTTCCAAAGCTGACCTGCATCCAAGACAAGCAACAACTATGCATGCATCCTACTTATATACTAACGAGTTAGAAATCCAAACATATACTAATCAAACTATGAAAGTTCATGAATTGGGACAGGAAAAGCATTTTCTTTATTACTTATAATGAGTCAACTTACAAAATTTGAGACCGGCCACCGCTCCTCAAACCTGATCCTGGGCTCCTCTTCTACTGTCCTCCAACTACTTTGCTTTGAATCTCCTTTGGCACAAGGAAAGGATAAAGGGTTGGGACAATGGGAATACGTAAATGGGTAGAGTTTCTTTGCTATATTTTCCCTCCTCCAAATGGGACCCCTACCCCTTCTCTTATAGGCTAGAAGGAGCTAGGTATTTGGACGAACCCTCGGCCATGCATGGCCGGGAGTTTCAGTTAACTCACCCATAGCTTTTGTGTTCCATTGGAAACTTTCCTTTTTTCTTGCATTTGTCGGTCGACGTGGGTTGTTTTGGGACAACCAGCGTGTACACGCATGCAATAATGGAGTAGGGTGTGTGGGCCTTTATAAAAGAGGATTTTCTAGGAGTTGTTCAATAGTGCTTTGGTAAAGAAGGGATATGAGTTGGCCTGATGCCAGATAAGCATGTGTGGTGCAATTTAGGGCTATAACAGTCTTCAATGGAAACCACCTTGTCATTCCCTCAAGAAGATCCCAGTCCCGAAAACGGGACCATTTGTTGGCACAGGGGCAAACCTAGGGTTCAATTCTAACAGTGCACCAACAAGCCCTAACTACTGGCCCTTTTGACAACACCTGCGAAACAGATGCAATCTCACCCGAAGTAGCAATAGGGGGTTGAAGGACACATGTGTCTACAACCAGAGGAGATGCAAGTAGATTCAAAGGAACAACACACAGAGATATAGTTATTCTTTATCTCCCTTAGGCCTAGTGTGAAAGCTATATCTCATATCTAACACAAGAATGTAATAACAAAATAACAAAAAGAAAAAGAACACAACATCAATCACACATAACAACAATATATACGTGGTTCAGCCTCTCCCTAGGGATACATCCACAGAACTGCGTCTCTTGATATATTATGTGAAAATATACTGTTCTATCTGCACTCTTAGCTTGTAGATCTCTCTCTTTTCTCTATCTCCCCTCCTTGCACACCCAGCTGCAAGGTTGATCTTCACACCTAGCTGAAGATATTTATAATACAGAATGCTCTCACATGCAACACTTCTCTCTCTTGCTCAATACACAATAGTATCAACAAAAATGATTATCCACAATAATGACGAACAATAACCAAGAATGAGCAACCCCTCCCAGGTCCTCTAGACCTTTTATTTATACATTACAATGGAAAATGTCTAGGTGTCAAAAACCCTAGATACCAAAACCCTAGGTCTAAAACCCTAGGTCAACTTGACCCGTACTTCCCGGGCTTCGCTAACCTGTCTTTCCTTCTTTCTCGCAAGGTGCTCTTAATCATTCGTTGGTGGGTTTTTCCGCTTGCTGATTTTCCCATGATCCATCTTCCTTGTCGATATGTCTTCCTTGATCCTCTCGTTCAACGACTCACTTTCCATTAATTCTCTCCTTCTTTTCCGCTTCTTTAGCCACTCCGACCCAATATCAGTCAATGTGCCTTCTGCGTAGTTCGTACTTCATCTTTTCTCTTCATTTTTCTTCTCTTTATTTCTTAATCCATAACCAAGGGCCAAAAGGCCCCCAACACTCACCTGTGACTCATCTCGAGGCAGTAGAGGTCTGAACCTTCTGTTTCTCTTTGTCTTCAGGCTTCACGGAGCAGTCTGTGCTCTCTGTTTTGTTCCTCCCTTCCTTGTGCAAATTGTATTTTTTGTGTCTAGTACCCAGTTTCAACTACACCTGGTACCTATACCCTTCTTCTTATGCTTTTACTGAGATCTATGAGGTAGCTGGTTATTGTAGTACAATTTCAACTTGCTCCCATTTACCAAACCTTCCTTCCATTATCCCTTCAAATTCTTCAACTGCGCAACTCCTCCTTCTGTAACGTAGGCAACCTCATATGGCCCAAGCCAATGTGTCCTGAACTTCCCAGGATGCTTCATGAAATTGTTGTCGTATACCAATACTAGATCTCCTTGCTTAAAGGCTTTCTTCTTGATATGTTGGTCATGGTAGGCCTTCTCTCATTCCTTCTGTACCTATTGGTGAAATCTTGTAATGAATCTGTCTTCTCCCAGTTCTACCAACTATGCAAGTCTATATTGCACAACGCCTGTGTCATCCATATCCATAAAATAATAATAATGCCAACACATAAGTGTTTGACCGAGAATTTAGGTTGATACAGATCTTCGATGTGCTAAAATCAGCCAAATAACCCAAGCATAGTATGAGTTCTATGCGACATTATTGCGTGGGTTCCTTGCAGGTTCATCCATCGATCCTTCACAGATCAACGGTTCACAATGATTTCAGAATCCCAATATGCTCTCTCTTTATCGACGAGTTCAATATCCACAATCTAAAAAGTGCTTTCCCAACTCTTTTAATTGTGGTCATTGATTCTTCATCCCGACAATATCAACGACGTTGGTTGATTGCAGGCTGTGAACTAGCACGTTCGTAAATTTCGCCTTTACGCTCCATAATGATTCCCAACTATTGACTCTGGTCACAGATCGATGATTCACAATGATTGTGGGGCCCAATCTGGAAAATGTTTTCTCTTCTATGTCTAATCCTGGTCGTTTATTTTCCACCCAGATGAGATCAACAATGTTGGTTGATTGCAGGCTGTGAACTAGAACATCTGTTAATTTCACCTTCACCCTCCGTAATGATTCCCAATCATTGATCTCTATTCACAGATCAACGGTTCATAATGATTGTGGGGCCCAATTTGGAAAGTGTTATCCCGACTTTGTCTAATTGTGGTCATTGATCTTCCACCTCGACGAGATCAACGACGTTGGTTGATTGTGAGCCATGGAATAGCATGCCCGTTAATTTCACCTTCCCATTCTGCAATGATCCCTGACCATCGATCTAATCGAATGACTAGTGTTTTATCCATTAACTCCAGTGGATAGTGAATTTGATTTGATGACTGCGATCTATCTTCCCTCCGATGAGTAGCTCACATTCATCTCCTTTGTCAAGTTCCTTAGTATCCTGATTGGATCAGAGTTTTCTTCCTGAATCATACTCTACTTGGGTATCTGAGGCATACAAATGCCTTTTCTGAATATGGATTCAAACAATCCTATTCAATCAAACATACTCATTTATTCATTCATTAATCTTCTATTTATTACATGATGCTTTCAAAATGTAATCCAATATTCTTATATATATAAGCTTGTAGCTCACTACTTAGTTTCTCAGCAGTTATTAAGGTTGTGACTCTAACCTCCTGACAAAGTGTTCACACAGTTCTTCAACATGGAACTCCCTCAGCATGCAACTTTCTTATTGCATGTCCATCACTATCTATGATGGCCTCAACCTTGAGTTAGCTTTAGCTATTTACCAAATATTACATAAGGAATATAAACATGAATCTTTGTCATGCACCCAAATTATGTATCCATACATATTCTAGTTTTGTTAACTTACATCCATGATGTACTTATCCATATGCATAATCAAAAGTACATGTGTAGCTTCCATGGGTATATTTCACAACCTACATACATCTCTATTCTAAAATTAGTCAACTCATGATTGTTCAAACTCATTCTTATGTGATCCTCAAGGAATATTCATTTGCCTCTTATCCTGACACAGACCATACTTGATCATTTACTCTTTCATTTATTTATACTCATCTTTCCCGAGGGAATGGAGCGCATTCCCCTTAAGCTATCATTCAAAACAAAACTTTCATGACTCTTTAAAAAGTGGAGTCAACCATGCGTCTATGGTATTCACTTAAAATTGGAAAGTGCAATTCTTGCCTTACATATCACTCATCAAGGGAGACGTATTGTGCCTTTAGTATACATATATCCTTACATCATACATGGGCATCATTTACACATGGACTTATTATCCTTCCAGGTCCTCCAACAAGGATATTGTTGTCATCCTTATGAAAATCCTCATAGGGACATACAACACTGAGCTTCCTTCTCAGTTGTGAGCTTGCAGTCATTCACACGACATCCACATGGAAATTGAATCATACATAGTCATAACTATGTTCCCTTTCTATACAATAACAACTAGCATGAAAACACTCTTGCCTCAACCTCCATAGAACATTACCCAAATTATAAATACAATCTGGGTAATTATAACCATGCCTAAGGTAAAAAAATCAACCAATTTAGATTCCAACTATATCTATATGGCTACCATCCACCACTTGGTGTCAATCTAACCCATTGGGCTTCTAGAAGTTCCCCAACACTTCCTTTACCACATTCAAGATCAAAATTTAGTCAACCATTTTATCTTAATTTTAACAATTTAATGTCTAATACCATTTGGACTATTGCCTTAGAGCCCAAATGCAATCTCAAATTATGTTACTTACTGAGTACCCTAGTTCAGAAATCTAGAGTATATTTAGGTCAAGATCGGTCTTGAAAATTACACCTAGAATTATTCCTTTTGTTCAGCAACAGTCAGGTACAGAGGCCACTCTCCTCCTCCCACAAGAACTCTATAATATTAGTTTCCTATGCACCAAGCAAGGAAGGATGTTGTGATTTCTCACTCAATCACTCTATATTTCTACAGCTCTATTTATCATCTTGATTGGAAAAACCCTGTCAACCAATTCCTGTACCTAGAAACCAAATTTGTTTCTCAGTCCACTTGAAACCCGAGAGCTACACAAGCTCTCCCTTTTCAGGGAATGGTCACCAGAATCATTCCTTTGATTGTGAGGGGTTATACACCTATACTAGGTTTAACCCTTCATTAAAGAAGTAATCATTACTACTATGGAAAATTTCCATCCGTTCACATTTCTATTTTAGTTTAAACATTAGTGTTCTTCAGCATAATCCCATTCATGTAGGACCAACTTTCATTTCCCAAGAAATTATAGGCTCCCTTTGTCACAGACTATCATGATTCAATATCGTCAGGGTAAAATCCCAACTGTATTTTAAATATGCATCCTTCTACTCAAGGAACCTATGCAGATGATTTATGTTCGGTGGTAATATTCTCCACAGGCTAATCTTAGCCTTGGTAAATGAATATTATGGCTGTCCAACAATGCGCACAATTGCATAGTGAAGTCAACTTCTTTATTTGGGAACATTAGCAACATACAATGCTAATGTCCAAAACATCTATCAACAGTAAAGGATCTCATTCCTCTCTTTAGTAGAGTTTTTCTATGCCTTTTAGGAGTGCGGTTGTTGGCCCTTGACCAAGTTTTGAGGATCCTTGGTCATGTTTGACCTATTTTTGGGACTTCGACAGGCTGTCGAAAGCGGAGAGCAAGATGAAGCAGAGATCATGGGATCTCGGCCCCTTTTTAGGGCCTTTTTAGGTTTTGGGTTTGTTATCGGATAAATCGGTAGGTGCGGACACTAACTGATCTCCCTAGATCCACCTAGATTTAGAAAAAAACACACCAGAACATGATGCTTTCCTTAAGTTTTAAATATTGAATTTACTAACTAAAGAGGAATAGGTGACATACCGTTTAAACGCTGCTTCCTCTCGCCATCGCCATCCT
This sequence comes from Picea engelmannii, assembly GCA_009831015.1. Classification (NCBI taxonomy): domain Eukaryota; kingdom Viridiplantae; phylum Streptophyta; class Pinopsida; order Pinales; family Pinaceae; genus Picea; species Picea engelmannii. The sequence goes on from ML782502.1 coordinate 1,024,497, forward strand.
AGATCCATTCCAACACTCATACAATGATGAACCTGCAAAAGAACATAAACAACCAAAGTGATAGCAATAGCATGAACTCAATATAAACCTATGTATGTGATCAAGGAATCATACAATAAAACACAACAAGTTTTATAGGAAAGAATCATATTACTGTATCATATTAAATGTGAAAGAGAGATTACAACCATGGCCTTGATGTCATAATATACCTTCCAACTGTCCTTTGTTCCCCACACACTTCCATTCCAATAATTTTGAGAGCATAGGTTTGATATTATTCACAATCTATCTTGACAAAGGCAAAACTCAAAGACACTCCAACCAAGCTAATAATTCCAAGCCAAATCCAACTTAGCCCTTCTCCATGAGAGCTACTCTCCTTTTATAAGCTAAAGAGGATAAGGTGAGGAGGTTAGGATGATCCCACTAAATCATGAAATTGAGTAAGATCCAAACCATTCAGATGCCACCTCACCATGGAAGTTTCTCCTTCTAGAAGATTCGAGCAAACGCTCATTTTTCCCACGTGTAAGCATTCTCGCACCCTACCTATAGAGAATACTGTGAACTCCTCATGACCTAGCTATGATGCAACCTACGAGAATTAGGCATTCTCACACCCTAGCTATAATGTAGCCTGCGAACTTCCTTTTTTATAGGGCTCTTACAAAGGAAAATGCAACTTCTTTTCTCAGAAAAAGTTCTTCTCCCTTCTTTCTTCAGGAACTTAGTTCACTGACCCCACTGAAGACTACATATATTTTTACATCATTAATGATCATAGGGATGACGAAAATAATGTGTAACAGAGAGCCCCCCAAAGTATGAAGTTAGAACAGAGTGATAGCTGAAATACTTTGTCGAGTGTGTGTAAGGAACAAGGAACAGTCGGTCGGAAACCTATCAACAAACAAGGAAATACAGTACAATAATATATCATCACTGAGGTAGGCATTCCCATACTCAGAATAAAAATGACTCAGAGCATAAATGTCGACATGCGAAGATCCATGTCAAGTAAGACAGGTCATGGCCACCAAACATACAGTGTGGATCCATGTCAATATGACTCAAATCTGAACATAGCCACCAAAAATACACCGTGGATCTATGTGTTAAGGACTCAAATTTGAACATAGCCACCAGACATACAATGTGGATCTATGTAACAATACACTGAATATACTCCAACGCAACCTGGATCTGTCAGAAAATATCCAGGGTCTTCATCTTCAACACTCTATAGTAAGAATCTAACCATGTGAATACATGTGTCGAAGTCGAACATGGTAGAAACCACTTGATTACCGGTCATTAGTGTATACCATTAACAAGTGAGAGGGAAATCACCGTTAATGTCAATGACTCCCAAGGTACACTAGTACAATCCAATGAATGTGAATCAATGGGCTGAGGTCGAACACTCGACGGGACCTTTCGATCAGAGGTCAATAACGAAAACCCATTGTCGAAAGCGAGGAAACCTGCCATTGAGGCATGAAAGTTCCAAGGTACCAATTGGTTTCTAAGTCTAATTCCTAGATAATGATTTGAATTCGACAGGAAAAGACTCATCACAGGAGGGCCTTAATGTATCCCACATCAATGACATGAAACGGGTAACAAGATTTGAAGTAGATCAGAGTAACAAGTGATTCAGGACTGAGTCAAGGATGGCTGACGCAATAGAAGGCTTAAGGACTACAAAAATGGCCGACGCAATATAAGGCTTTCAGGGTTGAACTTCTCTTTGAACATATTGATGACACGACAAATGTCTTGGAAAAAATGACTCAACAACAGGGATCACAGACCAATTTGTAATCTTATAAAGGAGTATGATCAAGAGACAAGCAGATTTTCCAACTTAGACACAAAGCGAGTGAAAGGGTGTCATATTAGAAAGTGACTCTTCCACATAATACAGGTTTAGATATATTTCTTTCCCAAATTTTCCCCCACCATTTCTAGCGAGTAACTCTTTATTTTTACGCAGGCTTGAGGAGGATAACATATGCTTGTAATGTAAGCTCATCCTTCAGATGAGTCCCTCAGAGTATGTTTAATGAACCCTAGGAAGGAGTGGTTTCGTCCCACATGGGCCTTTCAATGTTTGTTTTATGATTCCAAAGAAAGAAAACTCAGGGGTTTTTCATGTTTTTAGAGTCTGAAAAACACTTAAAGAGAACTCTCTCAGTTCCTTTTTCATAAAATAGTTCGACAGGACCGAAAAAGTGATAAACTATCGCCCATTGAACATTTTCTTCAAATACTTTAACGAGCGTGAAGAGAACAAGGTCACTCGAAAATCTTTTCATGTTTAAAGAGTCTGAAAAGAGCTTAAAGGAAACTCCAGTGGGTTCCTTTTTCGTATAACCTTTATGAGTCTGAAAATGTGATAAAAGTATACTCAGTTACATTGTCACTTATTTACGAGAACGATAAAGAAAAAAGACTAAGATCGGTAATTTATTCTCATGTATTTACGAGCATGAGAAAGAACAAAGACTACGCTCGGGATTGTTTTCATTTTTACGCAAGGTTTAAAAAAAAATAGAACTATGCTTGGACCTGGTTTCATTTTTACACAAGCCTGAACCAGAGGAAACTATGCTTGGACCTGGTTTCAGTTTTACACAAGCTTGAACTAGAGGAAACTATACTTGGACTTCCCAATGCATAACAGATGGATGGTTGGTACTTTGCCCCCAGCTTAAGAAGCTAATGGCTCAACTTCAGCATGAAGTTCAGAGGCTGAGGCAAACACCCTCCAAGCTTCATTTCATCCAATTACAAAGGAGAATGAAATGAAGCTTCAAATACTAGACGAAGGACTTGACTCAAATAGAGAGGGGGAAAGACTATTTCATTTTTTAATGAGCTTGACATAGAAACAAGAACTATGCTCGTAACCTCTGTTTCATTTTTTAACAAGGTTGCCACAGAGACGAAAAAACTATCCTCGTAAGTGGTTTCATTTTTTAACGAGATTGAAATCAAAAAACCATGCTCAAAGAATTTTGTTTCATTTTTTAACGAGGTTGCCTCAGAGACGCAAAAACTATCCTCAGAGTCTCTCTTCTTGATCATGGATTCCAAGACGACAATGCTCTGGAATGACACCATGTCAAGGGACAAAAATCGGTCATGGCTTCCAAGAGGTCTTCACTGGAAGGAAGAAACAGACTCTGGAAGGACACCATGTCAAGGGTTGCGATAGGAGTAAAGAGATCATGCTCTAACAACCCTATCGAAGAGATCACCATGTCAACTACTGGATCTAAGTCATAAGAAGCTGAAACCATGGGCAACAACGCCACATAATTTACCTGTGCTAGGGGTGATAACATCGGCATATAGGAACCGTTTAGGGAGGTAATCTAGTCAGGATTGATGAATGAAAGTTGATCAAAAGTCAGAATTCTTCCATTGCGAGGGAAAGATATCACGCAAAAAAGAGTGAACACAATAGATTTCATGGCATAGACATAATCCCGCCCAAAGAGTAAAGCGAAATCCAAGGGGTCTTGGACTACCATGACATCAATAATGACAGTTTTCCTTCCCAAAGTTACAGGAAATTGAGGAAGGGTCCCTAAAGATTGACTAGTTCTTCTATTAAAAGCCAACAGATTCTGTGTAACCAGCACAAGTGGAGGACAACCCAAAGCTTGCCAAGCAAAAGAGGACAAAATACTAACAGATGCACCTTCATCTATCAGTGTCTGAGGAACATCTCGATAACAAACCTATACTGTAATCTGGAAAGGAATGTGAGAGGGAAGACGAGGTCCAGTTAGCACACCCCAATCAAAATGGATGGCCTCATAACTTGGAGGGGGTTCCATGGGAGAAGGAGGAATAGCCCCTGACATGGTAGATTCTGTATCAACGAGAAAAACATGGCCAGTATCGGGTTTACTCTCTAGCAGGAGAGTAGGATCGACTGATATAGAGATCATACAGACCACTTGGGTTCCATTCCCCAAGGGGAGAATGGGGTCGACAGGTGGAAACGGATCGACCGCTTGGGTTTCACTCTCTATCGAGGAGTGGGATCGACCGAGGATGGGATCAAATCAACCACTTTGTCAACTGTTTCAATTAAGGATGTGACCAGATTGACCACTTGATCAACCAGACTGACCGACGGGGGAACCAGATTGATCATTCCATCAACTATAGGGGGGTCAAGAGTAATCTTACGATAAGCGACTGGAAGTTGAAGCTATGAAATAGGTATGTCTTCCAGTAATTTTGAGGCTTCTTCCATATTAGGGAAAATGTGAGTTAGATGACTCCCTTTGCATTACATACACAGAAACTTGACTCTACTTTTCTTCTTCTCAACGGTGTCTTGACTAGTTTACGGGAGGTCATCAACATGCTGTTTAGAGGCTGATAACACAAGTTGGTGAGGGTGTGTAGACCAAGATTCTATAACCTTGGATAGACTAGGGAAATCCTTAAGAAGATGGCTACCCTTACAAAGCTTGCAAGGGTACTTGGGCTTATGAGTTTTTTGGGTGATCTTGACATCATCAACACTCCCAGCATGATTAACAGTAACTGGTTGTTTTCCAACATGTTTGACAGTGGTTGGAAGTTTGGAACCTTGCTTAATTTTCTTCTTCTTCTTCTTTCTTTTCTTCTTCTTCTTATTCACCGGGTTACTAGCTTCAGAAATTTCACTCGACGAAGAAGATGAAACGGAAGGCGACCTTGCAAGCAAAGAAGGTGAAGAAGACCTTACTGGTGAATAAGGTGAAGGATCAACATGAGGTTGATGTTCTTGGGGGGAAGTGCTTATGATCGAAGAACTTACAACATTTGGAATTACCTGAGTGGAAAACAACCACACTGGAAATCCAATCGTGAGACCTAGAAGGCTCAAAGTAGTGATGTGAGGAGGACCAATGTTTCCATAAGAAGGAAAAACAAAAGGTTCCCCTAGAGCAGGGGTTCCTTCATTGGTCATTTCGGGAACTGTCTCCATATAAAACAAATCCAACCTAGAGTCTGCTAGGGAAAACAAACAACACACGCTAAAAATCTAGGAAGCAAGCAAACAAACAAAACCTTCTCACAATGAGCACACTAGTTGGTGATGAAATCCAACATCGCGGGAACAAATTAAGAAGGGGCTAAGATAGAGTGGGTGGAAAAGTTATGTTGACGACCTACTTAATGGACTTACACCCTGGTGCAATCTCCCGCACATAATTGTGGGTATACTCTCCAAGGAGCCCGAGTGAGTTCGACCAACGTTGATTCCAGGTACCGTGAAGACTTGCCCCTCCACAGTCACCTTGTGTAAATACCCTAAAGATATTTGCCACTAAGGTTACCAATCACTACAATGATGCCTGGGGAAATAATCGACAGTCCTATCCACGTGCAAGGGCAGGGTATCTAGCTTGAAATCAATTTGAAAGGCTTCCACTCATCATTGTGGGTATACCTCTCAAGCTCCCCCCATAATACACGTAATCTCTACACCAAGACCAACAAAGTAGGGTGAGTAACTTTGCTAGTCTCAACACGACCTCGTGATTGACCCTTGTGTTAGAAGGGCCTCCCAGGAAAAATTGTAATAATTGGATTTAACCGCTCCCTAACTCAAGATTCTATGTTTATTTGCAACTTTGGAAAGTTATCTTTCACACCTATTCCAAAGCCCTACAACTAATCTAATGTAGGTTTGCTACTAGAAAGAATAAAAAATATTTAATCAGTTTTTTATAAGCGCTTTATTTTATGGATGTTGTTACTCAATAGGAAAATGGCATGAACAATATGGTGTTTTGACCGACTCAAAAGTTATGCAAAGAGATGAAGATGCAATCTTTTCATTTCGATGAAAGCTATGCTACGAGAAGGAGAAAACATTTATCATTCCCAGATGCACAATGTCCCAAAATCTTAAAACTCATCAATATCAATATTCTCAAGAAATGAGAAAAAGGTACTGTACACCAATGCACGATTCAGAATTTAAGACCAAAAAATGCCAAGAATCATGCAATTTCGCTACTTCAAATGCAAGGATGCCCCCAATCTAATATAAAGCAAGAAATTAAATCTTTTTGTTTCAAAAATTTCACTAAAAGAAATAATGAACTTTCTTAAAACAAAGAAACCCAAACTAAAAGTTTTCTTTTAAAGTGAACTATTCAGAAGAAATCTGATCTTTCCCTAAACAATTCTAAAGAAAACACAGGATTTGGAATTGAAAGACACTCAAAGCAAGAGACTAATCCTTCAAAACCAAACAAAGAAAAGATGGCTAAAAGAAACTCAAAGAATGTCGAGCATACTGTAAACAGATCAATACAGGCTCCAAAAGTTCAATCCAGCTGATCAAAGCAAAACCGGGTCATCAAAATATGACAAGACCCAATCCAAAAAAGTTTACAAACAAGTTCGCAGCTTGGTATTGGGGTACAATGCAAGAATTAGGGATTCTTGCAGTCTAGATACAGGCAGGGTGCGAGAAGGGCGCACTAAACTGAATAGTAGGGTGTGAACATCAATGATTCTCCCAGGCCACGAAGAGGTACAGTGCGAGAAGGTTTGTAATAAAGAAAAATTTGGAAAAAGGACAAACATTTTGAGTGAACTTTTAGATCCAGAGAGTCTGGATGGATCTCCCACAGACTCAGAGACCATAAATCAAGCAATCAAAGTAAGGGAAACTAGACTAACTAGGAAACAATTTGTTCCCCAGTATGGTCACCAATTTTGTTATCGGATAAATCGGTAGGTGCGGACACTAACTGATCTCCCTAGATCCACCTAGATCTAGAACAAAACACACCAGAACATGATGCTTTCCTTAAGTTTTAAATATTGGATTTACTAACTAAAGAGGAATAGGTGACATACCATTTAAACACCGCTTCCTCTCGCTATCGCCATCCTAGCTCCATTCCAACACTCATACAATGATGAACCTGCAAAAGAACACAACCAACCAAAGTGATAGCAATAGCATGAACTCAATATAAACCTATGTATGTGATCAAGGAATCATACAATAAAACACAACAAGTTTTATAGGAAATAATCGTATTATTGTATCATATTAAATGTGAAAGAGAGATTACAACCATGGCCTTAATGTCATAAGATCCCTTCCAACTGTCCTTCGTTCCCCACACACTTCCATTCCAAGAAATCTAAGAGAATAGATTTGATAATATTCACAATCTATCTTGACAAAGGAAAAACTCAAAGACACTCCAACCAAGCTAATAATTTCAAGCCAAATCCAACTTAGCCCTTCTCCATGAGAGCTCCTCTCCTTTTATAAGATGAAGAGGATAAGGTGAGGAGGTTAGGATGATCCCACTAAATCATGAAAGCGATTAAGATCCAAACCATTCAGATGCCACCTCACCATGGAAGTTTCTCCTTCTAGAAGATTCGAGAAAACACTCATTTTTCCCATGTGTAAGCATTCTCGCACCCTGCCTATAGAGCATACTGTGAAATCCTTGCGACCTAGCTATGATGTAGCCTACGAGAATCAGGCATTCTCGCACCCTAGCTATAATGTAGCCTGCGAACTTCCTTTTTTATAGGGTTTTTACAAAGAAAAATGCAACTTCTTTTCTCAGAAAAAGGTCTTCTCCCTTCTTTCTTCAGGAACTCAAGCCACTGACCCCTCTCAAGACTACATATAGGTTTACATCATTAACGGTCATAGGGATGATGAAAATAATGTGTAACAGTTTGTAAAAAACTATAAAAAAGGAAGTTCGCAGGCTGCATTATAACTAGGGTGCGAGAATCCCTGATTCTCGCAGGCTGCATCATAGCTAGGTCATGAGGAGTTCGCAGTATGCTCTATAAGCAGGGTGCGAGAAAGCTTACATGTGGGAAAAACGATCTTTTTCTCGAATCTTCTAGAAGGATAAACTTCCATGGTGAGGTGGCATCCGAATGGTTTGGATCTTACTCACTTTCATGAATTAGTGGGATCATCCTAACCTCCTCACCTTATCCTCTTCATCTTATAAAAGGAGAGGAGCTCTCATGGAGAGGGGCTAAGTTGGATTTGGCTTGGAATTATTAGCTTGGTTGGAGTGTCTTTGAGTTTTGCCTTTGTCAAGATAGATTGTGAATATTATCAGATCTATGCTCTCAGAATTCTTGGAATGGAAGTGTGTGGGGAACAAAGGACAGTTGGATGGGATATTACGACATCAAGGCCATGGTTGTAATCTCTCTTTCACATTTAATATGATACAGTAATACGATTCTTTCCTATAAGGCTTGTTGTGTTTTATTGTATGATTCCTTGATCACATACATAGGCTTATATTGAGTTCATGCTATTGCTATCACTTTGGTTGGGTGCGTTCTTTTGCAGGTTCATCATTGTATGAGCATTGGAACAGAGCTAGGATGGCAATGGCTAGAGGAAGCAGCGTTTAAACGGTATGTCACCTATCCCTCTTTAGTTAGTAAATTCAATATCTAAAACTTAAGGAAAGCGTCATGTTCTGGTGTGTTTTGTTCTAGATCTAGGTGGATCTAGGGAGATCTGTTAGTGTCCACACCTACTGATTTATCCTATAACAAATACGGGTCATCCGATCTACGATCGGATCCCAAAATCCAAACAATGCTATATTGAAGTTAAATTATAGGTACAGGTCTCGACGTTAACCTGTGTGCATATGCAATCTCCACAATGATCATGGGCCATCGATCTTAACCTTCAATCGATCTTAACCACATAATTTCTAGTAATAATAATAATGCCAACACATAAGTGTTTGACCAAGAATTTATGTTGATACAGAGCTTCGATGTGTTAAAATCTACCACAGAACTTCATCACAGTATGCTTTTTACGCAACATTAACGTGTGGGTTCCTTGCAAGTTTTCCCACCGATCGTTCACAGATCAACAGTTCACAGCGATTACAGAATCCCAATATGTCCACTCTTTATCAGAGAGTTCAATCTCCACAATCTGAAAAGTTCTTGCCCAACTCTTTTAATCATGGTTGTTGATTCTTCGCCTTGACGAGATCAACGACGTTGGTTTATTGCAGGGCGTGAACTAGCACATCTATAAATTTTTCCTTTATGATCCGCAGTGATTCTCGACCATTGATCTTTGTTCACATATCGATGGTTCACAGTGATTGCGGGGCTCAATCTGGAAAGTGTTCACCCAACTCTGTCTAATCGTGGTCATTGATCTTCCACCCTGACGAGATCAACGACGTTGGTTGATTGTGGGCTGTGAATTAGAACGTCCATTAATTTCACCTTCGCGCTCTGCAATGATTCCCAACCATCAATCTATGTTCACAGTGATTGTGGGGCCCAATCTGGAATGTGTTCGCCCGACTGTGTCTAATCGTGGTCGTTGATCTTCCACCCCGACGAGATCAATGATGAGATCAATCACCTTCGCGCTCCATAATGATCCCTGAACGTCTATCTAATCGAATGACTGGTGTTTGATCCGTTAACTCCAGTGGATAGTGAAGTCGATTTGATGACTAAGATTAGTCTTCCCTCCGATGAGTGGCTCAAATTCATCTCCTCTGTCAGGTTATTGAGTATCCTAATTCAATTAGGGTTTTCTTCCTGAATCATACTCTACTTGGGTATCTGAGGCATATAACTGTCTTTTCTTAGCATGGATTCAACCAATCTTATTCAATGAACCATACTCATGTATTCATTCATTAGCCTTTTATTCATTACATGATTCTTTCAAAATCTAATCCATGATTCTTATATATATATATATATATATATAAACTTGTAGCTCACTGCTTAGTTTCTCGGCAGTTATTATGGTTGTGACTGTGACCTACTGATAGATATTTCACATAGTTCTTCCATAGGGAACTCCCTCAGCATGAAACTGCCTAATTGCACGTCCATCACTATATGTGATGGCCTCAACCTTGAGTTAGCTTTAGTTGTTAACCAAATATTCCATAAGGAATATAAACATGCATCTTTTTCATGCACCCAAATTATGTATCCATACATATTTTGGTTTTGTTAACTTACATCCATGATGTATGTTGGCATGTTTTTCAGGAAAAAAAAGTGCATGTCATTTATGGAAAGAAAAATAGTGATGACATTCAGAAGATTGATGGAAAGGACAATGACATCGATGGTATGCTTACAGGAAAGAAAAGAAGCAATAAGGAAAGAAGAAATGATGGAAAACAGGGAAAGCATAAGCTCAGGTGAAGAAGCAAATAGTAAGCAGAGATCACAGCTCAGAAGAGATAACGCTTTTCACTTTCCATAAGTGCAGTCAATTTCAAAGAGAAATACTCGTAGGAGGAGCAAAGTTAGATACCTTTGAACACTTAGAAAATCTTCTAAGTTAGAGAGATCAGAAAGCTCAGGAGGAAGAATGACAATGGTCGTTGGATCACCAATCCCGACTATGACATCACCGTTAGATCAACACCCAGTGACTAGAGGAAGTGTAGAAGAACAGTACAGATCCGACCCATTGGATCTGAGTGACGAGGACCAATAGCCATCAGAACTCTAAAGAGGATAATGGGCGAGAGCCATCCTCCAATTTCGCGAAACGCGACTTCGCGATGAGATCTGAGTCGTTGAATCCAAAGGACACATGGTGAGAGATCAACATTTCCCTGACTGAAGAGTCAAAGGAAGGAGGTTCTCTAACCTTTGAAGTCACGAAACACAAAATAGCAATAAAATATGGACCGTTAGATCACAGAGGGTTGGGGACCATTGATCTAGAGTATTTCAGATATTGGGAGTTAGAAGAGTCGGGGTTGGCTCACATTCAAACATTCGAAACGTGAAATCACGATAAGATCTAGAACGTTAGATCATAGAGGGATGTAGACCATTGATCTAGAGTATTTCAAATATCAGGAGTTAGAAGTGTCAGGGTTGGCTCACATTCAAACATTCGAAACGTGAAATCGTGATAAGATCTGGACCGTTAGATCACAGAGGGTTGTGGATTATTGATCTAGATTATTTCAACTATCGGGAGTTAGAAGAGTCAGGGTTGGCTCAATTTCAAACATCCAACACGCGAAATCATGATAATCCTTTCTGAATAGGCCTATGGTCATAGCTAGTGGTCACATTAGCGGAAGAGAAGGGAAGGAGCTAGCATTGTTAGGCTCCACCTTGGAGTTTCACGAGTTGGGAAAATCAAGGTGACTCGCAGCTGATCACCAAAAATGCGAAATCACGAAATGACTCTTTAGTTAGAGTAAGGTCACAACTAGTGGGCACGTGGAAGAAACCCGCCCGATGCTAGCTCGAGTAGGTAAAGTTCGCGAGGAACATATTTGAAAGATCAACAAGTATCTGTAGATTTAATCCAACAGTGTTGATTAATCGACATTTTGAGTGAAGGGTGATTGTTGCACTTCATGGACTATTGATCAGTTACGATTTAGTTAGCATAATTGAATCATAGTTCTTGGGTTTTTGGCAATTCGGTTGCTTGTGCATTTCTTTGGAGATTTGAAGTGTAACTAAATGGAAGGATTGAATAAAATAAATACGTTGTGATTGAGTTAGGTTGGATGTTCTCACAGGAAAAATGAGTTGAACTGGGGTAAAGGAAAATCACAGTATGCACAATGTGAGATCAAACTCAGAGATGAGAAACAGAAGCTTAACAGAACATAAAAGGTGAAGAGAGAAGAATGTACACATACCAAAAAGCATGAGAGGAACAAAGAAAGAACATATAGAAAGAGACAACAAGTCAAGACAAGTATGAACAAAACAAAAGAGTAGTGAAGCAGAGAAGAATTGCAGGACAGAGAAGAAGTGGTAAGAATTGATATATCAGTATTATCAGTTAATCAATCATTTATTTATAATCAGGGAGGTAGGGAGGTGCTAGGGAGGACTGTAGTCCTCTGTTATTCAAGTTGGTGCTTGAATACTGGAAGTTGTAGCTTTCATCTAGTTGTGGCTAGAAAACAGGGTGGCAGGGTGGTGCTTGGGAAAACACAGATTTTTTTGTATGTAAGTTGGTGCTTATATAAGTGGAAGTAGGTGCTTCCATCCAGTTGGTGTTGGAACACTCAGAGAGTTGGTGCTTCCTTATAGTGGGTGCTAGAGAAACCAGAGAGTTGGTGCTCTCAGCAAGTTGCAACTTGTAAAACAGAGGTGGTAGCCTCATTTTGAGTTGGTGCTCAAAGATAGATGATGTACATAACATAAAAGACTACCTATCATTCGAAGAAGAAAAGGTTTTCTCCCTTTATGGGTTTCCTCGTGAAAATTTGTCTCCATGTATATCATATGTGTGATTGATGGTTATTATTTATGTTGTTCATATCTTGTATAATCTTGATGGTTACTTTGTGAAGTTTAATTTTTTTTTTAATAAACATAAAATTGTTCAAGCACAGTAACAACTATTCACCCCCCCTCTTAGTTGTCTTAGTATTTTCAACAATTGGTATCAGAGTGGGTTCCTTTTATTTAAAGGTAGATATGTAAGCTTAATAATGACAATTCATGAAGGGACTTCAGCCAATAAACCTCCTCTGTTTTATGGAACAAATTTTTCCTTCTGGAAAGTTAGAATGAGAACCTACATGCTAGCCTTAGGTGTTGATGTTTGGGATGTAGTAGAGATTGGATATATAAATCCTAGTGTGCTAGCTTCCAAAGATGATAAGTTAGAATTTAGCTTCAATTCTAAGGCAATGAATTCTATCTTGAATGGACTTGATGAAGCTGAGTTTGTAAAGGTGGTGCATCTTGAATCTACCAAAGCAATGTGGGATAAACTTATTAGCAGTTATGAAGGAAATGAGAAAGTAAAAGATGCCAAACTTGAAACATATAGATTGAAATTTGAACAACTAAAGATGAATGAGGAGGAAACAGTTATTAAGTATTTTTAAGAGTTGAAGAGCTTGTGAATGCCATGAAGGGTCTTGGTGAGAAGATTGAAGATGTATTTTTACTTCAAAAGATTTTAAGATCTATGCTTGATAGATTTAATCCAAAAGTTTATGCAATAGAAGAACTAAATGATCTTAAAACTTTGTCTATTGATCAACTTCTAGGAACTCTAACTTCATATGAAATGATAATTAGAAGAGATAAATCCATCACTAGAGAATAATATTTTAAAGAAGACAAGAATACTGATCCAGAATTAGATGATATTGAGGCAAAATTTGTGAGAAGGTTAAAGAAAGGATCGGGCAAATACCAAGGCAAGTTTCCCTTCAAATGTTTTAACTGTGGTAAGATAGGTCAGTTTTCATCAAAGTTTCCTCACAAGAAAAAGGATTAGAACTCTAATGATGAAGAGAAATACAAATTTAAGAGATATAGTAAAAAGAAAAGTTTGTGTGCAAACAATGACGATTCCTTAGAAGACATAGGCAGTGATTCATCCTGCGAAGAAAAAGCAAATAATTTTATGCTTATGGCTATGGGATATAGTGATGATGAACACACATGAGGTGACATGAATGAAGAAGAAGTTGTGGTGGATATGGAAGGTGAATTAATCAGTGCTTTGGAAGAAATTGACAGACTCATATTTAAGAAGAGAAAACAAAAACAATTGTTGATGCAGTTTGAAAAGAATGGTAAAAAACCTGATGAATACTTTGCCTTGCTAAAAGTGGATTTATAAGAGGCAAAGAAAATAGAGGTCATTTTGAAACAACAATTATTAGAGAATAAAGTGAGATGTGAAGCTTTGGAAGAAGAAATAGTAAAAATCAGAAAAGAGATGGAGAAGTTTAAGGCATTGTATCACCAAAATCTATCAAGTATTAAATCCTCAGAAGGGTTAACCTCCAATATAAATCAGCAAAGGAATCCAATGTTTAAATTTTTCTTGGGTTATGAAGAAGGATCAAGTAGTGAGAATCCAAGTAACACAGAATCCATCAAGTTTATCAAATCTAGAATCTTTGACAACAACCACTTTGTAGAAACAAAGAAAGATAGTCAGGCGCCAAGGAGAAATGAAAGAGAAATTACCAGGACTGAATCTGTAGATCAAATAAATAACACAAACACACCTTCTTCTCAAAGAAATCATCAGCATGGAAGAAATCTAAGAAGACAACCTTTTTCCAGGGACAGAGGATTTTTCTATGGATATTGTTTTTTTTGTTCTAACTTTGGTCACAAAGATGTAAATTGTTCTTTAAGATTTAGATATGAGCATTCAAGATAATCAAGGAATAATTATCTGCCACAACAAAGATTGAGACAACCAAGTAACAAACAATCACAGACTACAAATCATGTGATGGCTGGGAAAAAGACGCAGGTTATGCATAACAACAGTTATGAGCATAAAAATCGTTATGATATGTTATTCAATGAACTAGAATGTTACATCTGTCATAATTTTGGCCATAAAGTTGCAGACTGTCGCTTAAGGAACTATACGCCAGATTTGAATTCCACTGCCAAAAATTTCAAGGTTTGGAAGAAGAAAGAAGATTACAAGGGTGGATTAGTTTTATCAGCCGAAAGACAAAAGAATCCCTGGTATATTGAAAGTGGATGCTCCAAACATATGACTGGAGACAAAAGTAAGTTTCTATCTCTAAGTGAAATAAAATCAGGAAATGTAACTTTTGGAAATGATGCACCAGGAAAATTAAAAGGTAAAGGAATGGTAAGTCTGAGTAATGGAAAAGAAAAATCTCAACATGTGTTGTTTGTAGACGGTATAAAACATAATATACTTAGTGTCAGTCAATTTTGTGACATAGGATGTGAATTTTCTTTTACTTCTAAAGATTGTAGAATAAAATTTGTGAATTCAGGACTCCTGGTTGCAAAAGGCATAAGAACATAAAACAATCTCTATGTGTTAAAAGAAGAAAAAGAAGAATGCCACTTAAGCAAGTATGATGAAAGTTGGTTATGGCATAGGAGACTTGGACACCTAAATTTTGATTATATAATCAAGCTTAGAAACAGTGGGGCGGTAAAAGATCTTCCAAAGATATCAAAGCCATATGATTATGTTTGCAAACCTTGCCAAATAGGAAAGCTTACTCGGACACAGTTCAAATATAAGAACTTTCCTTCAATAGAAAAACCTCTCCAATTAGTACATATGGATTTATGTGGACCATCAAGGAAAGAAGGTACATGAAAAGAAAACTATTTCATGTTAATTATTGATGATTATTCTAGACTAACATGGGTTGCCTTTTTGAAGGAAAAATTTGAAGCATTCGAAAAATTCAAAGTGTTTAAGGCTATGATTGAGAATCAAACAGGAAAAATATTGAAGGCAATAAGGTTTGATAGAGGAGGAGAGTTTAATTCATGGAAATTCAAAGAGTTCTATGATAAACATGGGATCAAATGAGAGTAAACTATTCCAAGGAATCCACAGCAAAATGGAGTAGTTGAGAGGCAGAATAGATCAGTTCAGCAAATGGCAAGATCAATGATGAATGAAAGGAATATTACTCAGACATATTGGGTAGAAGAAATTCATATAGCTGTACATATTATTAAAAAATATCATCTTAGGCCACATGGTGACAAGACTCCTTATGAACTATGGTTTGGAAGACCTGCCTCAATCAAGCATTTTAAATTCTTTGGGAGTAAGTTTTATATCAAGAATAATGATGAAAATATTGAAAACTATGATGACAGGGATGATGAAGGTATCTTGTTAGGTTATGCTACAAATAGTAAAGGATACAGATGCTATAATAAGAGGTTGCATAAATTGGTTGATTGTATCAACATAAAAGTTGATGAAGAAATCCCGATACAAAATGTAAGCAGTGTTGACTCAACTACATAATATATAGTTGAAGTTAGAGATGAACAGGTCCAAGGATTAGAAAGATAAGACTCTGAATCAGATGAAGATACAAATACTCAGGCATACTCAACTAAGCAGACAAAAACAAAAACACCTCTCAGAATTGTTAGAAAGAATCATCCTAAAAATCAGATAATTGGTGATATGAATAAAGGAGTTCAGACAAGAAGGAAATTGATTAAAGACTCGAAACAATCTTAGGTTTCTTTCCTATCTATGATTGAACCTAAATTTTTTTATGAATCCAACAAGCATGATGATTGGATTAAATCTATGATTGAAGAGCTTGATTAGATTGAGAAGAACAATACTTGGGAGCTTGTTATAAGACCTAAAAATAAGAATGTAATAGGCTCCAAATGGGTGTTCAAGAATAAAATGAATGAAAAAGGACAAATTGTTAGGAATAAAGGCAGATTGGTCTATAAAGGGTATGCACAAGTTAAAGGACATGATTTTGATGAAACCTTTTCTCTAGTGGCAAGATTAGAAGCCATTAGGATGTTTCTTGCATATTCATGTCATAATAACTTTAAAGTATATCAGATGGATGTTAAGTCAACATTTCTCAATGGATATCTAGAAGAAGAAGTATATATGGAGCAACCTAAAGGATTTTCACTGACAGATAATCCTGAATATGTTTGTAAGATGAAGAAGGATTTATATGGACTGAAACAAGCACCATGAGCTTGGTATTATAGATTGGATAATTTTTTACAAGACAAAGGGTTCAGGAAAGGTACTGTTGACAACAATCTATATATTAAGTTTGAAGGTGATGATCTATTATTTGTTTTGGTTTATGTAGATGACATTATTTTTGGCTGTACTAATGACTCTTTTGTTCAATGGTTTGCCAATTCTATGCAAACAGAATTTGATATGTCCATGATAGGAGAACTGTCATATTTTCTTTGTTTACAAGTAAATCAGAGTTCTGCGGGAATATTTATCTCTCAAGAAAAATATTTGAAAGAGATGTTGAAAAAGTCACAGACAGAAGATTCATCTCCTGTTAGTACACCTATGGTGGTTGGTTGCAAGCTCAATAAAGACGATATTTTACCTGATGTTTAGCAAAGAACATATCAATCAATGATAGGCAGTCTTTTGTACATCACATCATCCCGTCTTGATATAATGAAAGTTGTTGGAATGGTAGGTCGTTATCAATCTTCTCCCAAACAAAGTCATTTAGTAGTTGTCAAAAGGATATTCAAATACTTGAAGGGCACAATGAATTATGGTCTGTGGTATCCTAGAAGTCATAATTTTCAGTTAACTTCTTATTCAGATGTTGATTGGGAAAATTGTGTGGATGAGAGAAAGATCACTAGTGGAGGTGCATTCTTCCTGGGTGACTCATTAGTAGCATGGATTAGTAAGAAATAAAGATCTATTTCTTTATCAACTACAGAGGCAGAGTACATTGCTGCTGCTACTTGCTGCACTCAGTTATTATGGATGATACAAACTCTTACAGATTTGAAGGTAACATATATCTATCCCATTCCAATTCATTGTGATAACACCAGTGCCATTAGTGTCTCAAAGAATCCTATACTTCATTGAAAGTCTAAGCATATACCAATCAAATACCATTTTCTCAGAGAACAACTTACAAACAGAGTTGTTCAGTTGAATTATATTCCTTCCACAGAACAGATAGTTGATATCTTTACTAAGCCATTAGCAACGACATCACTTGACTATCTTCATCAGAAGTTGGGCATCATATCTTCTTTCATCTAATCTGTTCACTTTTTCAGGGGGAGTACTTATTGAATATCTGTTGTATTTTTGGTGATTTTTTCTCTTGTTCTTTCTTTCATATTCGAAAAGTACTGTCACATATCAGGGGGAGCATGTGTTCTTTGACATTGATGTCAAAGGGGCAGAAAAGTTGTGGAAGTTGTGGTTAATTTTCTGGATGCTAGAGTTGAAGAACAAAGCAGAACAGTGCAGGGTGCAGCCTTTCAGGGTTGCCATCAATGCCAAAGGGGGAGATTGTTGGCATGTTTTTCAGGAAAAGAATGTGCTTGTCATTGATGGCAAGAAAAACAGTGATGACATGATGGAAAGAACAACAACATCGATGGTATGATTACAGGCAATAAAAACAACAATAAGGAAAGCGACAATGATGGAAAACAGGGAAAGCATAAGCTTAGGCGAAGAAGCAAAAAGTAAGCAGAGATCACATCTCAGAAGAGATAGCGCTTTGCGCTTTCTAGAAGTGCAATCAAGGTCCAAGAGAAAGACTCACAGGAGGAGAAAAAGTCAAGACCTTTGAACACTTAGAAAATCTTCTAAGTCAGATAGATCAGGAAGCTAAGGAGGAAGAACGACAATGGCCATTGGATCACCAATCCCGACTACCTGATGACGGTTAGATCAACACCTAGTGAATAGAGGAAGCACAAAATAATAGTACAAATATGATCCGTTGGATCTGGGTGACGAGGACCAACATTCATCGGATCTATTATAACTGCGAAGGGGATAATGGGTGAGATCCATCCTCCAATTCCGCAAAACGTGAAATTGTGATGAGATCTGAGTCGTTGAATCCAGAGGACACGTGGTGAGAGATCAACATTTCGCTAATTGAAGAGTCAAAGAAAGGAGGTTCTCTGACCTTTGAAGTCATGAAAAGAAAAATCGCGATAAGATATGGACTGTTAGATCACAGAGGGTTGTGGACCATTGATCTAGAGTATTTTGGATATCAAGAGTTAGAAGAGTCAGGGTTGGCTCACGTTCAAACATCTGAAACGTGAAATCGTGCTAAGATCTGGACCGTTAGATCACAGAGGGCTATGGACCATTGATCTAGAGTATTTCAGATATCGGGAGTTAGAAGTGTCAGGGTTGGCTCACGTTCAAACATCTGAAACGCGAAATCGTGATAAGATATGGACTGTTAGATCATAGAGGGCTATGGACCGTTGATCTAGATTATTTCAGATATCGAGAGTTAGAAGAGTCAGGGTTGGCTCACGTTCAAACATCCGACATGTGAAATCGTGATGAGCCTTTCTGAATAGGCCCGTGGTCACAGCCAGTGGTCACATCAGTGAAAGAGAAGGGAAGGAGATAGAATTTCTAAGCTCCACCTCGAAGTTTCACGATTCGGGAAAATCGAGGTGACTCACAGTTGATCACCCGAAATGTGAAATCGCGAAACGACTCTTTGGTTAGCATAAGGTCATAGCCAATGGGCATGTGGGAGAAACACGCCCGATGCTAGTTCGAGTAGGTAAAGTTTGCGAGGAACGTATTTGAAATATCAACAAGTCTCTCTGGATTTAATCCAACAGTGTTGATTAATTAGCATTTTGAATGAAGGGTGACTATTGCACTTCATAGACTATTGATTAGTTACGATTCAATTAGCAAAACTGAATCATAGTTCTTGGGTTTTTGGCGATTCGGTTGCTTGTGCGTTTCTTTAGATATTTGAAGTGTAATTAAATGGAAGGATTGTATAAAAGAAATAAGTCGTGACTGAGTTAGGTTGGTTGTTCTCATTGGAAAAATGAGTTGAACTGGGAGAAAGGAAAATCACAGTATGCACAGTGTGAGATCAAACTCAGAGATGACAAATAGAAGATGAACAGAACATAAAAGGTGAAGAGAAAAGAATGTACACATACCAAAGATCATGAGAGGAACATAGAAAGAACATATAGAAAGAGACAACAAGTCAAGCGAAGTATGAACAGAACAAAAGAATAGTGAAGCAGAGAAGAATTGCAGAACAAAGAAGAAGTGGTAAGAATTGATATATCTATATTTTTGGTTAATCAATCATTTATTTATAATCAGGGAGGTAGGGAGGACTGTAGTCCTCTGTTATTCAAGTTGGTGCTTGAATACTGGAAGTTGTAGCTTTCATCTAGTTGTGGCTAGAAAACAGAGTGGTAGGGTGGTGCTTGGGAAAACACAGAGTTTTTTGTATGCAAGTTGGTGCTTGTATAAGTGGAAGTAGGTGCTTCCATCCAGTTGGTGCTAAAACACTCGGGGAGTTGGTGCTTCCTTCTAGTGGGTGCTAGAGAAACCAGAGAGTTGGTTCTCTCAGCAAGTTGCATCTTGTAAAACAGAGGTGGTAGCCTCATTTTGAGTTGGTGCTCAAAGATATATGATGTACAGAACATAAAAGATTGCCTATCATTCGAAGAAGAAGAGGTTTTCTCCCTTTATGGGTTTCCTTGTGAAACTTTGTCTCTATGTATATCATATGTGTGATTGATGGTTATTATTTATGTTGTTCATATATTGTATAATCTTGATGATCATGTGGTGAAGTTTAAAAAATGTTTTAATAAACATAAAATTATTTAAGCACAGTAACAACTGATTCACCACCCCTCTTAGTTGTCTTAGTAATTTCAACAATGTACTTAACCATATGCATAATAAAAAGTCTATGTGTAGCTTGTTGAACAACTGAGAGGGGGAGGGGGGGTGAATCAGTTGTTACTGAGCTTAAACAATTATGCTTCTTTTAAAACTCTTTGCAGAAACACTGAATGATGATCAAACTAATGCAGAGAAATAAACACAGGCACATTCAGCACCAGTCACATATATGAGAAACACAGAGACAGATATTTTCTGAGGACACCCATGCAGGGTAAAAACCTCTTTTTCTTTATATGATAAGTAATAATTACATTCTTTACATTATCATACATATGAGCACCAACTCATAATGAGGCGACAACCTCTATTTTGCAAGCTGCAACTTGCTGAGAGCACCAACTCTCTGTTTTCTCTAGCACCAACTCCCTGGTTTATCTAGCAAAAACTAGAGGGAAGCACCAACTCCCTGGTTTCTCTAGCACCAACTAGAAGGAAGCACCAACTCCCTGAATGTTTCCAGCACCAACTGGATGGAAGCACCAACTTCCAATCATATAGGCACCAACCTGTATAACAGAGAACAAGAGTTCTCCCTTGCACCACCCTGCCACCCTGGTTTCTCTGGCTGCAACCAGATGGAAGCTACAACTCCCTGTGTTCAAGCACCCACTTGAACCTCTAAGGACAACAATCCTCCCGAGCACCTCCCAACCTCCCTAAAATATAAAATAATGAATACACAAACAACTACACAGATAAATCAATTCTTACCAATCTTTCTCTGTATCTGATCTTCAACAAATTGTTCTGTTATTCTTTTCTTCTTCTGTTTGTTTAGAAGGTCTGCTCTGCATCAACTTTTTCTATCATTCTGATCTGCTTCTATTCTGTCTATCATTCTTCTCTTCATTTCATCTCCTTATGCACATTTGCTCAATTTCATGCTATGCTTGTGCTCATTTTCTTTTTCTTACTGTTTCTTCATTTTCCCTTCAGGACAGCCAACCTTACACAATCTATCTCATCTTCTTTTATGCATACCTTCCTGACGGTTCAACTTCACCTTCCCTCAGCCGAAACAAGAACACCTGTCCTAGAAACTGAAACGCTAACCGATTCATCATCATGAGTCTGTTTCTCTTAACAGATTCATAACTGAAGCGTTAATGTGTAAGAAAGAATAGTAACCCTCTGATCACATTCAAGCTTTATTTGCACCATTTCTTTCATGTTGATGATGTCTTTGAGCAGGGAGTGCATTATTTCTTTGTTCTACAGATTCAGTCCTGGCACTTTTTCCTTTACTTGTCCTGGTCGGCTGGTTGTCTTCCTTTGTTTCTGCAGGCTTGTTATTGTCATTGG
>ML782502.1:1048003-1090910 GCA_009831015.1 Picea engelmannii
GAGAACAAGAGTTCTCCCTTGCACCACCCTGCCACCCTGGTTTCTCTGGCTGCAACCAGATGGAAGCTACAACTCCCTGTGTTCAAGAACCCACTTGAACCTCTGAGGACAACAATCCTCCCGAGCACCTCCCAACCTCCCTAAAATATAAAATAATGAATACACAGACAACTACACAGATAAATCAATTCTTACCAGTCTTTCTCTGTATCTGATCTTCAACAAATTGTTCTGTTATTCTTTTCTTCTTCTGTTTGTTTAGCAGGTCTGCTCTGCATCAACGTTTTCTGTCATTCTGATCTGCTTCTGTTCTGTCTGTCATTCTGCTCTGCGTTTCATCTCCCTCTGCACATTTTCTCAATTTCATGCTATGCCTGTGCTCATTTTCTTTTTCTTACTGTTTCTTCATTTTCCCTTCAGAACAGCCAACCTTACACAATCTATCTCATCTTCTTTTATGCATACCTTCCCGACGGTTCAACTTCGCCTTCCCTCAGCTGAAACAAGAACACCTGTCCTAGCAACTGAAAAGCTAACTGATTCGTCATCATGAGTCTGTTTCTCTTAACAGATTCATAACTGAAGCGTTAATGTGTAAGAAAGAATAGTAACACTCCGATCACATTCAAGCTTTATCTGCACTGTTGGATGACCTTTATTATTCTTGCCTTTTTAAATCAGGTTTCGGCATTCCTTATGATGCTGAGCCAAAGTGGCTCTTTAGATTCCTCCAATGGAATCCCTCTACAAATGCCCGATCCACAGGTCCTTTCGCTCACCTTGTCACGGTCTCTGCACCTAACAGTGGTTATCCCCGATTCTCTATCAGGGTTCGGGGTTTCGCACTTCTTGATGTCGAGAGTTTCTCACCTTTCCAATCCCCGATTACCGATGTGCCCCTTTCCACACACTAGCCCTGCTGGCTATAGACCTTGGCCCATATGACCGTCAACACATGACCTCGGTCAAACCTCTCATCGGGGTTTCAACGTTTTCGATGTCACCATGCACATGCCTACGGGATTCCCGATCCTCCGATCCCCGATGTGTCCCTTCACACGCTGGCCCTCCCGTCTCAGCTCCTGCTCATATGACCAACTCCCGTGACCACAACCTTATCCCGTCGGGGCTACGGGGTTCGCGAGTTCGAGATGCATGAACTCCTTGCTCCTGGGATCTCCGATATCCCGATATCCGATGTGAGGTGCCACCTGTTCTCCCACGACGACTCCTCTTGGATCCTTGACACGCGTCCTATCTGAGATCCACGACTGTGGTCTCTTCTCGCAGTTCGGGGTTCAGCAGGCCTTGCACCCTTTTGAATTCGCGATCCCTGAAACTCCGATATGGAGTCCATCTGCTGATGTCACACATGAATTGACACGTGTTGAATACTGCCACGTGTCACTCTGATTCATGACTTACATGTGCCTGAAATGTTGAATTAGTCTGACACTTGTCATTTCCTGATTGTGCCACGTGTCCCTAGCTGACATAGTCTGCTATCGTGAGTTGGGTCGACGGTCTAGATCACTTCTTGGTCTGACGGTTCAGATTCAATCGTTATTTCTCATATCGCAAAATCAGGGTTTTTGTTGCATTGTGTTCTTGTCCTTTTGAATTCGCGATCCCCGAAACTCTGATACGAGTTGTGACCAATGGTCCTGATCTCATTCTTGATTCAGTGGCTGCGATTGAATCACGATATCGCATATCGCAAAATCAGGGTTTTTGATGTCAAGTGACTTTGTCATTTCAAAGTCCCGATCCCTGATACTCCATCCAGAGAATCAACGATCCAGATCACTTCTAACTTTAACGGCTGCGATTAAATCACGAAATCGCATATCGCAATTTCGGGGTTCTTGATGTCAAGTGATTTTGGCATTTCAAAGTCCTGATCCCCGATACTCCGATGAAGCCTCCTGTCGAGCTTCTCCCAGTGGCGCCCGATCGCTGCCACACGTCCTTCCAAATGGACGGTCCCTATTATGTCGGGATTTCGAGACTTTCAATGTCCCGGTTCTCATGACCTTGAGAACTCCGATCTCCCGATGACAACTCCTCGTGTCGGGACTTTTCTTCTTGCTCCCAAGGCTTATCTCCCTTGCATCTTCTGCAGATCTGATGGCTGTCGACGACCCTGCACCAAATCTAATAGCTCTTGTTCTTTTGAGAAATTTGAATGGGATCCAACGGTCACTGACTCTTCTCCTCCCGATTATTGCTGCGCTGCTATTCATTGCTGTTGTACTCAAGCCATCACTACAACCACAACTGTACTTGCCATCAATGACAAGCATATGTTGCTTGTTAAACATTTTCCAACATAGCTGCCATGGGTATATTTCACAACCTACATAAATTTATATTCTAAAATTATTCAACTCATGATTGTTCAAAGTCATTCTTATGTGATCCTTAAGGGATAAGCATTTTCCTCTTATCCTGACACAGACCATCCTTTCTCATTTACTCTTTCATTTATTTTTACTCATTTTTCCTAAGGGAATGGAGCACATTACCCTTAAGCTATCATTCAAAACAAAACTTTCATGACTCTTTAAAAAGTGGAGTCAACCATGCATCTATGGTATTCACTTAATCTTGGCAAGTGCAATTCTTTCCTTACATATCACTCATCAAGGCAACCATATTGTGCCTTTAGTATACATATATCCTTACATCGTACATGTTCATCATTTACACATGGATCTATCAGCCTTCTAGATCCTCCTCCAAGGATATTGTTTCCATCCTTATGACAAGAATCATAGGGACACACAACACTGATATTCCCTCTTAGTTGTGAGCTTGCAGCCATTCACATGACATCCACATGGAAGTTGAATCAGACATAGTCATAACTATGTTCCCTTTTTATATGATAACATCTATCAATAGAACACTCTTGCCTCAAACTCCATGTAACATTACCCAACTTATAAATACAATCTGGGAAATTATAACCATGCCCAAGGTAACAGAATCAACCAATTTAGCTTCCAACTATATCTATATGGATACCATCCACCACTGGGTGTCAATATGACCCATTGGGCTTCTAGAAGTTCCCCAACACTTCCTTTTCCACATTCAGGATCAACATTTAGTCAACCTTTTTATCTTAGTTTTAACAATTTAATGTCTAATACCATTTGGAATATTCCCTTAGAGCCCAAATGCAATTTTGAATTATGTTAATTACTGAGTATCCTAGTTCATAAAACCAGAGTGTCTTTAGGTCAAGATCAGTCTTGACCATTACACCTAGAATTCTACCTTATGTTCATAAATAGTCAGGGACAGAGGCCACTCTCCTCCTCCCACAAGAACTCTCGAATATTAGTTTCCTACCCACCAAGCAAGGGAGGCTGCTGTGATTTCTCACTCAATCACTCTATATTTCTACAACTCTGTTTATCAGATTGATTGGAAAAACCCTATCCAACAATTCCTTTACCCAGAAATCAAATTCATTTCTCAGTCCACTTGAAACCTGAGAGTTGCGCAAGCTCTCCCCTTTTAGGGAATGGTCACCAGACTCATTCCTCTGATCGTGAGGGTTTATACACCTATACTAGGTTTAACCCTTCATTAAAGAAGTAATCATTACTACTACAGATCCTTTCCATCCGTTCACATTGCTATTTTAGTTTAAATATTAGTATTCTTCAACATAATCCCATTCCTGTAGGATCGAATTTCATTTCCTAAGAAATTCTAGGCTCCCTTTGTCACATACTAGCATGATTCAATATCATTGGGGTAAAATCCCAATTGTATTTTAAATCTGCATCCTTCTACTCAAGGAACTTATGTAGATGATTTATGTTTGGCAGTAATATTCTCCACAGGCTCATGTTAGCCTTGGTAATCGAATCTTATGACTGTACAACAACACGTAAAATTGCACAGTGAAGTTAACTTATTTATTTGGGAACATTAGCAACATACAATGCCAATTTCCAAAACATCTATCAACAGTAAAGGATCTCATTCCTCTCTTCAGTAGAGGTTTTCTATGACTCTTAGGAATGTAGTAAGATATAGTGTTACCCCTTAAATTCCTCCAGAAATATTTTCATACGACTCGTGCATGAGCCCAAGCAAGGCAAGTGTTGTTGTCATGCTCTGATACCACTTTGTAACACACCTATGGTGGGGGCATCAAATGTTTTGCTCTTCCAGAGCTTTCCGGCCACAGTTCCATCCTCTGAACTGAGATCAGAGCTGGTAGGTAGCCTCTTCCAAGTTATTTGGGTTCTTCCATCCATATATACTTTCATATGACCATGATCTATGACCATATGCCAAGACAATGGTCACCAAGAAAACCACTGCATGAATCCTCTAGAGTGGAAATTATCCAAAGTTCATAATCTAACGTCGTGTGTCCTTGGATATTTTGATGACCCTGATTGACTTTGGGAATTTGACGTTCAGGAATTTCGAATGCTTTAAAGGATTTTCTCCCCGAAGTACTTTCATACCTTGAGTTACAGATCGAGAGCCATGCATCTTCCCTAATCAATGACTGCGATCTATTTAGGGACTTCAACAATCGGGAGTTTCGAACACTCCAATGCCTTTCTCCTCTAAAGTAATTTGTAATCAGAGTTACAGATCGAGCTCCACGTGTCTTCCCCAATCAACGAATGTGATCTACTTTGGGAATTCAGTGTTCAGGATTTTCGAAAACTCCAACGTCTTTCACCTCTGAAGTAATTTGTACCCAGAGTTACAGATCGAGCGCCACGTGTCTTCCCCGATCAACGAATGTGATCTATTTCAGGACTTTGACATTCGGGATTTTTGAAAACTCCAATGCCTTTCTCCTCCAAAGTAATTTGTACTTGGAGTTACTGATCGAGTGCCACAGGTCTTCCCTGATCAACGACTGTGATCTACTTAGGGACTTCGATGTTCGAGAGTTCTTAACTCGAGTGACACCACTTCCCCTAAGTGGCTATCTTCTGACATGGAAGATTTGCTGACACCTATCCTTAGCTCTCGGAAGAATCAAATGAACTTTGGCTCTCCAACCTTCGACATTTCTTATCCAGCACATCCCCTTTTCTCTCGGAGTGACTTCCTTCGAAATGGTAGATATTCTTCCACGCATCCCTTCCAACGAATTACTGGGATGACCTCGGGACTATGACCTTCGAAAATCCTTGTGCCTTGACACTTTAGTCCTCCTGAAGTGACTTCTCTCTGGAGTGTAGGATCTGAAAACACATGTATTGTTGGCTTGGATGGCTAAGATCTATTTTGGTTGTTCATCTCTTTGGGATTTTTGCGATGCAAGATCCTCTTTCTCCCGGAGTTTTCAACACTGGGCTGACTATATCATAGATCTGATGGTCAGGATAGTTCCTGGAAATATACAAATCTATGACCTAGATTTACTTTGGGACTTCGTGGGATTCACCTCTTGTGCAAAGAATATGCTCAATTCGTCGGACTCATGATGTCCGAAGGGCTCAAAGGGTTAACGCCTATGTTCCTTCTCCATATCTGATGATCCTAAGGAACTTCGACTCCTCCCAAACTAATATCATCCATTCTTCTTTTAAATGAAAGGATCTCTCATTTAAGGGCTTGAAACTCACTATTCTACCTGAGTTCTGTCATCTCCTAAATACTTAAGTATTTTGCACTAATTCTCCTGAACTTAACACTTAGAGAAATCCTTCGCACGCATCTTGTGCTCATCTGTCAAATCTAGNGGGGGGGGGGGGTTCGTAATCGCTACCCACCTCACAGAAGATCTGTGCACACATGCACTACCTCTCCTAAGCTTGACCGATCTCTTCCTTCAGAATGACTAGGAGTATCAGACTGCACACATGAGGCCATACCCAAATTTAACAATTCACAGTTCATTTATTTTAACTTGAACACCATAGGGCTCAAGAATTTACGTGTACAAGCCAGAGAATTTCTTATTTTCTTAAATACACAATTATGTAGAATTGAAAGGATAGAATATAACCATTAAGAAAACATGTCCCTCCCTGCAACATTCATAGGATATCCAACTTTAATTCACAGTTACCACTTAAATACACAGGATGTGAGATTACTTATCTATTACGAGTGGTAGCTAACTAACTGATTGTGGGTGTTTGTCCTTCCACCCAACCATAGGCCTAGAGACATTCATTATTAGTGCTCTGGCCACCCCCATGCCAAGCCATGATATCACCAGGGAATTTATGCCAATTCTCAATGATCCTTTCTCTTTCACATCTTCTGCGAGGTTTATCAGATTCTTCCTCGGCATCAAGCTCACAACCTTCTGCTCAAGCCCCAATCTCTGCATACTCTCAGATAAATCCCTCTCTATCATGTCCTCGATGAGGTTTACCATATTCTTCTTCAACATCAATATTGTGGCCTTCGGCTCATTCTCTATTGGTCGAATGTTTCTCGCATTCTCCACTCTTCTCTTCATATCCTTGTGTGTTCCTTGTACACACATTCCTCCTATCGGGTTCCTTTTGTCAGAAAGAAACATCGGGTCCATTCTAGTTCTATAGGACCCTGTGGTACTCCGAGATGACCTTCTACAGCTAGACCATGCTTCCATTCATGGGGGTGGTTGAGGGTTCAACCACCTGTCCTTTTATTATTAATTGTTCTCTTATCGTTCTCACATTCTTTCCTCTAGTGATATCATGGCTAGTACTTTCAAGGCTTCACCCCCACTGTCAGTTGTTGGTGATTAAACAATGATACATTTACAATGTTCCTATGCCACAACATGGTAATCCTAATTAATGATTAATTACAAGTTGGGGAAAACAAGGGTGTTACATTATCACCGCATGATAACTACATTTAAATGGTTGCTCAAGCAAAATGACTGAAAATAAGGTTTATCAGGCTCACTTTTAATTTTTGGGGTTAATCCTTTTCAATGCTTCTACTACGAGCAAGGTATTTGATTGCAATTACATCAAGTTTAAATCTGTTGAAAAGGAGCTTAGTAAAAACTTCCAATTCCTGCATATATAACATAGACCAAAGGTGAATGTGATATAGGGATGGAGCTAATCTGTCAGGATAATTTCATGATATTATGTAAACCCGCAAAGGAATAATGAAGGCGCATAACCTGGTATTTGGAATGAATACAACATCATATCCATGATCTGATGTGAATCATAAGTGATGGTGGGTTCTCAGGGAAGAGTATTAGGTAGAATTTGTCACATACCCATGAATTTGGCACATGAAAACTCATAGAACTATTCTTGTATCACCTTTTCCTTTGATTTAAATTCAAATTTAAAAAGAGGTAAAAGGATTTAGGACGTTGGACAGATTAACCCCTTATCTATATTTAAGCTTTTAAAACAAAAATACATGCAAAATGATCCAGGTGGATATTGGTGGCCACCTGCCTATTCCACTTGGACCCACACCATTGTTTCTTTCATTTTTTCAGTTTCCTTAATTGTAGCACAATTTACTATTTTTAGCAGTTCTTTGGGTCCTGAACTTCCAGAGCTGTTTTGAGGCCCTAAACGATGTTTTTTGGGCATGAATGCTCCGACGAATATGAGTTCATTCCGAACTTGATATTCTCTATCAGCAATGTATTCCTCAGATAGATCTTTCTAACTATGTATCATGTGCTTCAAACAGAGATAGTATGCCAAAGTTATGACGCCGGGAAATTGATGTACCAATTTACCCCAATGGGGCCCATATTCTGGCGTTTCATCTCCTAGGGTTAGGTTTTTGTATGTTTAGGGTTTTCCATTGTTTCTCAGTAATATATAGGCCTTCAAGCCTCATTGTAACAGGCATTTTAGAGGCCAGTAGCCGCCACATCTCTTCTCAGAGATAAGCTACCAGTGCCCTAGCTAGTTTATTTCCATTCTGTTTGTAAGCATTTTTCAGTCATTTGTTATTAATGACATGAAGTCTTATTTCCGCTGCATCTCTGCGTTTATGTGTATTTATGTATTTCATTGTGTTCCTACATAAATCAGGATTAGTGGTATCAGAGCGGTCTTCTCGTTCTCGATCTTTCTTTGCATGTCCCCAACGAGGTCAGGGTATAAGGAGTTGGGGCTCGATATGGTTGAACCTTCGCAAGATCACTCTCGCAAACCCCAATGACCACCCAGGGGGGAAGAAAAGAAAGATGAGGGAGTAGGATATTCTATCAAAATGTTGCTTGAGGAGGCCCTCGAGAAACAAAGGAACACGATGATGGACAACTTTTCCTAGATTCTTAAATGGATTCCCACTACCGGTGCATCGACATCCAACAACCACTTTGGAGGTGCCACTCCTTTTAAGGTACAAGTAAACTTTGACATTCCCATATTTGAGGCCCAAATAGATGTAGATGTTGTAGATAGATGGTTGAATCTGTTAGAAGGATATTTCTCGGTTCATGAATTTTACAACTGAGAAATGATTATTTTCGCACTCCTCAAAGCTGCCCCCCATGTCAAGGACTGGTGGGAAACTTACTCGGAGCAATAGGGAGAGGGGGAACCCTCTCTATTCTCGACCACACCAAATTGGAATTATTTTTGAGACGCCATCAAGGAACAATGCTATCCCATGGGGAGCTATGAGGACAAATACATACAATGGACTACGCTGCGGCAGCAAAGGGACCAAGATGTGCATGAGATGACGAATCTGTTTCATACCCTACGCACAAAGTTGGGTATCAAATATTCTGAGAAACATTTGGTGTTAAAGTACCACAGTTGTCTGCACAGATAAATTTAGGAGGAAATGGAGTTCCTCGACATCTCCTCGCTTGGTGTGGCGTATCGATATGCTGCCAAGATTGAACAGAAGTTCAAAAAGAAAAAGCGAGACTTTGGGTCTACAAATCAGAAGCAAGGGAAAGGTACCACCAAACCACAGAACAAAGGACCAAGCCGAGGCAGAGAAACCCGGGATAACCTACCAAATCCACAAGCAAATAAAAACACCGCGAAGCCAAAAAAGGACATGGGGAAGTGGTGTGAGTTCCATAAGAGCTCCACTCACAACACAAGTGAGTGTCGGGCCAAGCAGTCACTGGTAGCCAAGTTGAAGGCTTCTGAATCGGATGCATGCTTCGACTATAAATCGGAACCCGACAAGGGGAATGACAGGGGGAAGCATATTATCGATGCGAAGCCCAATGCCACCGTTGCCACCACGAAGATCTAGAAGGAGGAACCAGAAGATCCAGAGGAGGTGGAGCATCTCTTCCATTCCAAGATGTGGGTAAAGGGTTCCCCATTGCAGTTCATTGACGACAGCGGGAGCCAGAAGAACCTCATCTTGGTAGAGGTTGTGAAGCATATGGGCTTGCCGACCATAGCACACCCACAACCATACACCATTGGGTGGTTGCACCAAGGACTTGACCTCTGTGTCATCCAACAATGTCGCCTTCCCTACAACATCAAGCCCTTCACGGATTAGGTATTATGTGACATTGCTCCTCTTGATGTTTCTGATGTATTATTAGGCCAACTGTACTTGTGGAAGCGACATGTTGTGTATGAGTCCAAGCCTTGTGTTTTTATTATCACCTTGGGCAATAAGCTGTACAGGATATCAGAGATAGCACCACCTACCACCATCTCTTTGGTTACTGCAAAACAATGTAGTAAACTCATTTCCAAAACCAGGAAATTTGTTTTCCTGGTGATTCACCCTGAGGGAAAGAGGAAGCCTGTGGCCATGACCTCTAGACAGGGCCCCGCTGCACGAAAACAACAGATGGATATGGTCATGGAGGAGTACGAGGACATCTTCACCTCCCCTGCAGGGGTGCCTCTACATTGCCAGGTCAAGCACCCCATCGATCTGACCCCAGGTGCGTCGCTGCCCAATGGACCCATCTATCAACGCTTTGTTATGGAGAATGATGAAATCAAGAGGCAGATTCAGGAGCCATTGCAGAAAGGTCACATCCAGCTGAGTTCATCACCTGTGGGAGCCCGATCGTGTTGGTGCAGAAGAAGGATGGGACTTGGAGACTTTGCATTGACTATCAGGAACTGAACAAGATCATTCTTCGGAATAGGTACCCGATCCCACAGATTGATGACCTTCTGGACCAACTCAAGGGGGTGAAATATTTCAGCAAGATTGACTTGAAGTCGGGGTATCACCGGGTGCCAATCGAACCCTATGATGTGTGGAAGACTGCCTTCAAATCCAAGGAGGGCCTTTTCGAATGGTTGGTCATGCCATTCGGGTTGACGAATGCCCCTGCAACCTTCATGAGGCTAATGGACGGCATCCTACGGCCATTCACCAACTCATTTATAGTTGTGTACTTGGAAGACATTCTGATCTTCAACCAGACTTGGGAATATCATCTCCACCACATCCGATAGGTCCTCCAAACACTGCAACAACACAAGTTGTCTGCCAATTTGGAGAAATTCACTTTTGGCATGACCCAGGTTTAGTATCTGGGATACATTATTGATGAGCGGGGGGTTCATGTGGATCCAACAAAGATCCAATTCATTCAGGATTGGCCAGCCCCAACCACCCTAACAGAGCTCTGCATCTTTTTAGGTCTTGCCAATTTCTACCATAGGTTTGTGTTGGGATTCTCTCATATCACTTGGCCCTTGAGTCAAGTCACCAAGGGAGGAGCTAAAGAAAAATTCTTTTGGTCCAAATCTCAACAGAAGGCATTTAGGGAGTTGAAGCATCGCCTCTGGTCTACACCAAGTGCTCACATTACCAGACTTGCAACAACCATTTGAGATCGAGACAGATGCCTCTGACTATGCCATTGGGGCATTTCTTACTCAACATGGGCATCCAGTGGCATATCACAGTGAGAGACTTTCTGACACAGTCCGAAAGTATCCCACTTATGACAAAGAAATGTATTCCATTGTGCAGGATTGTCGGAAATGTAAGCATTACATTTTGGGAAAGGAAACAGTCATCCACACAGACCATCGGCCCCTGCAGTTCATACAGACACAAGGGAAGTTGCAGAATGATTGCCATCAAAAGTGGTCCACGTACCTGCAATGGTTTCATTTGAACATTAAGTACAAGAAAGGCAGCACCAATAATGTTGCAGACTACCTCAGTCGACCACCCATCGTGGTGCTAACCACTGTGCTCAACTCTTGTGGGCACGATACTTCTGATTGGTCGCTTCTCTACACAAGTGATCCAGAATTCGGCCACACATACAATACACTCTTGGAGGGTAAGCAAGTTCCCAATTTTCACCTCCAGGATGCCCTTCTTTGTCACTTGGGACACCTTTGTGTTCCTTCAAGCGAGCATGCCAAGATGATTTGGGAAGCGCACTACAGTCGGGTCGCTGGGCATTTTGGGGTCGAGAACACCATGGCAGTATTGCAAAAGTATTTCTATTAGCTGAACCTTTGATAGGATGTCAGGAAGTACATCAAGTCTTGCACTGCTTGCGCCATTTCCAAACCGACCATCAAGAAGCAAGGCCTCTATACTCTGCTTCCTACCCCTAGTCAACCTTGGAAATCCATCTCTATGGATTAGATGTTGAGCCTTCCTTCTACTAAGCATGGAAATGACTGTGTTTTTGTGGTCGTCGACCGATTCTCGAAGATGTCCATTATGATGGCCTGCAAAAAGAATATCATAGCAGAAGTCACTGCTAAACTCTTCTTTGAACGAATGTGGGTACACTTTGGGATCCTACAGTCTATCATCTTAGATCGGGACAGCAGGTTCCTCAGTACATTTTGGTCCAGCCTCTGGTCGATGCTGGACACCAAGCTCACCAAGTCCACAGCTTTCCATCAGGAAACTGATGGCCAGACAGAGGTCGTCAACCAGATGATTGTACACATTTTGTGCATATACAACTCAAAGCATCCACACACATGGGATGACAGCCTCCCCTATGTACAAAACAGCTACAACCGGGCTCTCCATAGCTCAACCAACCACAACCCCTTTCAAGTGGGCTTGGGATTCCAGCAACTATGTCCCATTGACGTAGCCATGCCATTTGCGGCTACTCGGGCAGATTCAACCCATGTCCAGTCTGAGGCTAACAAGGAAAACAACTTCATTGAGTGCATTCAGCACATCTTCCAACAAGTTCATGACATCTTGGATAGAGCCAATGCTAAGTACAAGCAACGACATGATCAACATCAAGTTCCACACAACTTCCAGGTGGGCGACAAAGTGTTGCTACATTTGCAAAAGGAGCGCATCACTGGACCCTACCGCAAGATTCACTCGCTCTGATATGGGCCATACACCATCACCAAGGTTGTAGGGGACAATGCCTATGAGCTTGGTATTCCACCATTCCTTGGTCTGCACACAGTGTTCAATGTGGACTGCCTTCAACCCTACTTTCCACCTCTACTAGACACATCCGACATGGCAGAACAACTCACACCAACAAAGTTAAACCCAGATTGCATGGAACAAGCCACAACTGATTGAATTATGGACACACAGATCAAGAACACCTGCCAACAGAGGATCCAGCTATATCAAGTTGTCAAAGCAGGCCAACTCCTTCACCAGGGAAAGTGGCTCACCAGGGACCAAGTTCAATAGAAGTTTTCTCATCTCATGGAGGAACTCAACACAATGGGGACCATTGCTTCCTAAGGGGGGAGGACTGATCCAGGTGGATATTGGTGGCCACCCACCTATTCCACTTGGACCCACACCATTGTTTCTTTCAGTTTTTCAGTTTCCTTAATTGTAGCACAATTTACTATTTTTAGCAGTTCTTTGGGTCCTGAACTTTCGGAGCTGTTTTGAGGCCCTAAAAGACGTTTTTTGGGCATGAATGCTCCAATGAATATGAGTTCATTCTAGGCTCAATATTTGTTGTCAACAATGTAGTCCTCGGATATATCTTTCTAACGATGTATCATGTGTGTCAAACGGAGATAGTATGCCAAAGTTACGACCACGGGAAATTGATGTACCAATTT
This sequence comes from Picea engelmannii, assembly GCA_009831015.1. NCBI lineage: Eukaryota > Viridiplantae > Streptophyta > Pinopsida > Pinales > Pinaceae > Picea > Picea engelmannii. The sequence goes on from ML782502.1 coordinate 1,060,963, forward strand.
ACCCCAATAGGGCCCATATTATGGCGTTTCATCTCCTAGAGTTAGGTTTTTGGATGTTTAGGTTTTTCCATTGTTTCTCAGTAATATATAGGTCTTCGAGCCTCATTGTAACAGGCAGTTCATAGGCTAGTAGCCACCACATCTCTTCTCAAAGATAAGTTACCAGCGCCCTAGCTAGTTTATTTCCATTATGTCTGTAAGCATTTTTCAATCATTTGTTATTAATGGAATGAAGTCTTATTTCCACTGCATCTCTGCGTTTATGTGTATTTATGTATTTCATTGTGTTCCTACATAAATCGGGATCAAAAAAACATGGAAACATAGGCTAATTCAAGTCTTTAAAAATCATATCAAAACAAAAATAGGGTATAATGAAAGCAATAAAGGATAGGCTAGGTAAAGGTATTTCTCATCAGTTAGTTACAATTCAAGGACTAATAGTGATCAAGCACTTTGTTGCACAATACATGTCCCCATGTATAAAAAGGGCCTCCATGTGTTGATTAGACACGATCCTGGGGGAACCTGTCGACATACCTCTCATGATGACTCATTGTCCACCTTTTTCCTATAACTCCATCATCATGTCCTGATAATTCATTCAGATATCTCCAAATGAGTACAACCACTAAACTCCTATAAAAACATGAGTATCCACTAAATATATGACATAGAAATCATCGATCAACTTATAATTTCCCATTGTTACATCCAATCCCCTGATCCTCTAAGTACATGCCATATTGTACCCATCTACTGCAACCACATTGAATCCCTCTAAGACCTCTCCATGGATTTGTCTCCTGGTGACCAATGCAACATCAATGAAATTGTGGATGGCCCCACCATCAATAAATGTTATTACAATTTGTCCCTACAAAATATCTCTGACCCTGAAGGTGTAACATTTGGGAACTCTTGAAAGAGTGGCAATGGTCCCTCCCTTGGCGTTATTCTGCAATATTTCCTACTCTGTAGCCTCGAGGTGTGATGTCTCATCACTGTTATATTTAATTCCCTCATCATTATCATCATCATCATCATCATCATCATTATCCTCATCAAAAACAAACTCAATATAATAGACTTTACCTTTTCCCATACACCGATGACCCTGTTCCCATGACTCTTTTCAACTATAGAAAATATTCTTCCTCGGCTCTCTCTGAGTTTCCTCATCCCACCTGTCCTTCCCTATCCATGTCTTCTAGGGAGTTTTTGACACCTGGCCCTTTTGTGGGATAAATGTTTTTGCTGGTGTCTTCTTGGGGATTGTGTCTGCCATATCCTGGGTCTTCATGATATCTTCTTGTAGTGTGGTTGGATTGAAATGCTTCACCCAACCTCTTGAAGGTTCAACCAAGTCCTCTTTGAAAATCGTCACCAGTCTCTACTCAGAAACATCAATCACCATGAATTCCATCCATTGGAAATCTATGACATAGGCCTCTAGTGTACCCATCTTCCTTAGTTGTGCCAACTCCCTGAAGTGGATCTGAGGGTCCTTCCTATAAAAAAATTCCCATCTGCCTCTTAGTGAAAAACTCATATGATGTGATGTTGGAATGCCCCAATGTTAATATCCCATGGTACCACCACTCATGAGCCTCCCCATCCATGTGTAGGGTGGAAAAATTGATTTCCTCTTCCTCTTTCATTGGGTTAATCTTGAAATAAGTGTCCAACTTATGTACCCATGCTCGAGTTGTGCATGTGTCAAATATTGCAAAAGATGTGATAGTCATATTCCCCAATTTGCACAAAAGATCAAAATTATGTTGATTCTGGCTCGCCCTAGGTTTGTTCCTCATCCTAAGGTTGTAGTATTCATTGTAAGACATGGTTTCCTAGGCTCCTTCTTCCAACAACTAATACTCCCTAAAGTATGAGTTCATTTCATCCACTCCTTGTTGCTTTGGTGCTCTTGTAGGATTCTCCTAAGGAATGGTGGAAATAATGGTCTAGGTAAGTTTATGCTACCTTCCTAGAAGACACTCTGTGTTGACAAATAGATATTACTCCCTTCAGGAGTCCTACCAAGTTTATGGATGGCCTCTGCATGGTTCCCATTGGTACCTCCCTAGTTTTGGTTTGCTTGATTTCCAGAAAAGAGTTGTTCTAGGACATTTGTTAGTTGTTATTTCCCATTAGCTATGCTTTCCAATAGCTGTATGGTCCTATCTTCAGGATTATCCTCCATAACGTGCTCTACTCTACTTATACCTCTTCTGACTCTAATCCTAGGGTGGGTTGTTTCCATCATCCTCTATTTTTCCAGATTTAGGAGAAAAATAATAGGAGCGAAACAAAATGCTTAACAGACTAAATACAATAAACACAAAGATATGAAGTATAACACAAATATCCATTGAACAATATATTCTATTAAATAATGAAATAGGCTGAAAATGTAAAACTGCAGAACTGAAACACTTGCTCGAATGGTGGTAGCTATCTCTGAGAAGAGATGTGGCTGCTACGTACATCCATCTGAGAAGAATGGATTACAATAAGGCTCCAGAGACCTTTTTGATATTAGTCATGAATGCCAAAAACCTAGACATCCAAAAACCTAACCCTAGAAGGTGAAACGCCAAAAGTCATGTGGACCCTATGGGTAAGTTAGTGTAATTTGGTACCTCAACTTCCAACGGTCATGACTTTTGCATATGACCTCCATTTTAGGCGCATGATAGCCCATTGGAAAGGTCTTTCATAGAACTACACATTTCGATGTCAATCTCTGACTTTGTCTACAGTTTGACTATGGTGAGCCAAAAAAACAATGTTTAGGGCCCCAAAACGGCCTTGGAAGTACATCAAGATGTGCTAACACGAAAACATATAAAATAAGCCAGTTGGATTAGGTGAAAGGCCACCCATATCCACTTGGAGGATGTGTGGGGCTTCAGAGAGCCCCAAAAGTGTAGAACCCACAATTACAAAGCAGTACAAAAGAGCATGTTGAAAAAAAAATAGAAACGAGGAGCGAGTTGGAATAGGTGGGTGGCCACCAATATCCTCTTGGATCAATCCTCCCCCCTTATGAAGAAATGGTCTCCATTGCATTGAGTTGCCCCATCAGGTGAGGAAACATCTTCTTAATTTGGCCCCGGGTGAGTCACTTGACTTGGTGTAGGAGTTTCCCTTCCTTGACAACCCGATAAAGTTGGATCCACTTCTGGGGAGTGCCCTTGACCTGTGTGTCCACTATCTAATCAATGGATGCTTGTTCCATGCAGTCAGTGTTGAGATCTATTGGTTTCAACTATTCTGGAATCTCGGAGGTGTCCAATAATGGGGGAAAATATGGCCGAATGAGGTCCACATTGAATACTGGATGCAGACCAAGGAAGGGTGGAGTGTTGAGCTAAAAATCATTGCTACCCACAACTTTGGTGGTAGTGTAAGGCCCATAAAGAAGTGGGTGAAGCTTCTAATGGGGCTCGATGAGATGATCCTTTTGCAAATGTAACCAGACATTTTCACCAACCTGAAACTGGTGTGGTACCCTGTGTTGATCATGGTGTTGCTTGTACTTAGCATTGGATTTTTGAAAAATATCCTAGACATGTTGGCAAATATGTTGAATCTGCTTAATGAATCTGGTGGATTTATCGATTGCAGACTGATAAGGGGAAGAGTCTGTCTGTGCAGTGGCAAGAGGAAGTGCAACATCAATGGGTCCCAAGGGTTGGAATCCTAGACCCACCTGAAATGGACTATGGTCAGTGGAACTATGGAGATCCATGTTGTAATTGTGTTGGACATATGGGAGAATCTCGTCCCATGTACGTGGATGCTTAGAATTCTACATGCGTAGGATGTGCACAATCATTCGATTGATGACCTATGTTTTTCCATCAGTTTGGGGGTGGAAAGAAGTGGATTTTGTGAGCTTGGTGTCCAACAAAGTCCAGAGACTCGACCAAAAGGTGTTGAGGAACCTGTTGTCTCAGTCGGAGATGATGGTCTTTGGTATCCCAAAGTGGACCCACACTCGTTCGAAGAAGAGATTAGCATTATCTATCACTGTGACATTCTTCTTATAGCCTGTGAGGATGGCCATCTTCAAAAATTGATCAAAGACCACAAACACACAATCATTTCCTTTCTTGGTGGACGGAAAACCAGACATGTAATCCATTGAGATGGATTCCCAAGGCTTCTCGGGAACAGAAAGAGGGGTGTATAAGCCTTTCTTCTTGATGGATGGATTTTAAATGGCACATGAAGTGAAAGATATGATATATTTATTGACGTCCTGTCAAATTTTTGGCCAATAAAAATGTTTCTAAATAACGACCACAATTTTCTCCACACCAAATTCCCTCCCACCTGATTGTAGTAGGATTCCCAAATCATCTTTGCACACTCACTTGTAGGAACACTGAGATGGAATAGGTGGCATAAGATTTTTTCCTGAATGTGAAAAGCAGTGACAGTTGTTCATGTACCCAATATCTGATAGGTGGTGGCCAAGTCTGGATCTTGCTGATAAAGTTGGGGCCACTTAGATGCTTCATTTCCACAGGAATGGAGCACAGTGGTGAGTGAAGCCACAGAAGGCTGACTGACGTAGTCAACAACATGATTGGAGATGCCTATCTTATACTTTATGTTGATATGGAACTATTGCAGGTAGGTGGACCAATTCTGATGGCAGTCATTCTGCAATTTCCCTTATGTTTGTATGAACTGCAGAGGCTTGTGATCAGTGTGTATGATCATCTCTTTCCCCATAATGTAATGTTTCCATTGACGACAGTATTGTACAATGGAATAAATTTGTTTGTCATAGGTGGGGTATTTCTATAAAGTATCGGAGAGTGTCTCACTATGGTATGCCATCGGATGTTCATGCTGAATGAGAACTGCACCCACAACATAGTCAGATGCATCAATCTCAATCTTGAATGGTTGCTACAAATCAGACAAGGAGAGTAATGGAGTTGAGCACAAGTGATGCTTTAGGTCATCGAATGCTCATTAATTCTTCTTCCCCCACACAAACTTGGCCCTACCACCACACTTGGTCACCTGGCTGAGGGCCCATGCAATATGTGAGAATCCCAACACGAACCGTCGGTAGAAGTTGGATAGTCCCAAAAATATCTTAATCTTGGTTAGTGTGGTCGAGGCTGGCCAATCACGAATGAATTGGATCTTAGCTAGATCAACATGTACTCCATGCTCATCAACAATGCATCCCAAGTATTGGACCCTTTTCATTTCAAAAGAGAATTTTTCCAAGTTGGCATAAAGCTTGTGTTGCTGCAGAGTTCTCAAAATATACTACCACAAAGGAGTTGGTGAAGTGTCTCAATACATCATCCATCAACCTCATGAAAGTGGTTGGTGCATTTGTTAAGACAAAAGACATGAATTTCCATTCATAGAGACCTTATTTACACTTGAGGGTTGTCTTCCATACATTAGTTGGTTCGATGGTAACCTAGTGGTAGCCAGACTTTAGGTCAATCTTGCTGAAGAACTTTTCCCCCTTGAGTTGTTCAAGAAGGTCATCAATTTTGGGAATGTGGTAGCGATTCCTGACTGTGATTTTGTTTAAGGCTCTGTAATCAATGCAGATTCACCAAGTCTCATCCTTCTTCTGCACCAATACAATCAGGCTCTGTAAGGGGATGAGTTGGGTATGATGTGCCTCTTTTGAGGAAGCTCTCGGATTTGAAACCTGATTTCGTCATTCTAAATCAGCAAGCACCGATAGACTAGTCCATAAGGTAGAGGTGCGTTGGGGTTCATATCAATTGGATTCTTGACTTGGAAGTGTGTCGGTACCCCTGTAGGTGATGAGAAGATGTCTTTGTATTATTCCATGATCCCATCCACTTGATTTTGCTGCAAAGAGAGGCGTTGTGTAGAGGCCATGGATGTGGCGGTGACCTTCTGCTTAATGTGAGCATGGATCACAAAGAAGAAGAACTTCCTGGTCTGTGAAATGACCTTTGGCGGCGCTACTTCTGGGATCTTGTACAATTGTCTACCCAAAGTAATAATAACATTGTGGGGTCTAGACTCATACACAAAATGACGCTTCCACAAATATGGTTGTCCTAAAAGAACATCACAAACTTCAAGGGGAGAAATATCAAATAGTACCTCATATTTGAAAGGCTTGATGTCATAGGGAGGACGACACTGTTGGTTGACACATAGATCTATTCCTTGGTGAAGCCAACCGATTATGTAGGGATGCAGGTGTGGTGTCATTGGAAGGTCCATCCACTTGATGACCTCTATTGAAATCAGGTTCTTCTAACTACTGCCACCTTGACCCACATTTGCGAGTGAAAGAGGCATTCCCCTTCCTCTGGTTCTTCTAGTTTGCTTGGTAAAACTTTGGTGGTAGTGACAGTGGCACTGGGTTCAACATCGATAATCTGCTTCCCTTCTTTAGGATTTGACTCAGAATCAGAATCAGCCTCTGACTCGGAAGCCTTCAGCTCGGCCACGCGAGACTTCTTGGAACAACATTCTTCGGTGTTGTGACAAGGAATTTAATGGTACTCACACCATTTTCCCATGTCCTTCGTCTTCTCATTTCCCTTATTGTGTTTTATCTTGGAATGGTTGTCCTAAGGGCGGCCATATTGACTTGGTCCCTTGTTGTATGGGTTGGGGATGCCTTTTCCTTGCTTTGACTGTGAGGGGTTTGCAAATCCAAACTCTCTCCTTTTTTTCTTAAATTTCTTCTCAATATTGACAACGTATCTATAAGTTGTGCCCAATGAGGAAATGTCTATGAAATCCATTTCTGTTTGAATGTATCTATGCAAACAACCATGGTATTTGATCACTAGATGATTCTCAGAATATTTCATACCCAGTTTGGTGCATAGGGTATGGAAAATATTGGTGAAATCTGGTACTATCTGGTCCCTTTCTTGACATAGGGTGGTCCATTTGGCGTATTCATCCTTGTAGATTCCAACATGGTAGAATTGTTCTTTAATGTCATCGCGGAATGAATCCCATGTAGGGGCCACCAAAAACATTGTATATTCCTCCATGGCCCTTTGCTCAGAGTAAGTATGGCTCGATTGGTTCGAGTCCCAACTTCTTGTACCTAGATCTTGTCAGGGACATGCACAAAGAAAAATACATGAAGAGAAGACCTCTCTGATACCACTGATATGGATTTAGGAGCGAAATGCACTGATTAACAGGCTGAATACAAAAAACATAGAGATATGAAGTATAACACAAATATCCAGTGAACAATATCTTTTATTAAATAATTAAATAAGCTAAATTTGTAAAACTGCAGAACTGAAACACTTGCTTGAATGGTGGTAGCTATCTCTCAGAAGCGATGTGGCTACTAGGCGCGTCCGTCTGAGAAGAATGGATTACAATGAGGCTCTAGAGGCCTTTTTGAAATTACTCATTAATTCCAAAACCCTAGACATCCAAAAACCTAACCCCGGAAGGTGAAATGCCAAAATTCATGTGGGCCCTGTGGGTAAGTTGGTGTAATTTGGTACCTCAACTTCCAAGGGTCGTAACTTTTGCATACAACCTACGTTTATGTGCGTGATAGCCCGTTGGATATTTATTTCAAAGAACTACACATTCTTCCATCAAACTTTGCCTCCATTTACATTTTGACAGTGGCAAGCCAAAAAACAACGTTTAGGGCCCCAAAACGGCTCCAGAAGTACAACAAGATGTGTTGACATGAAAGGATACAAAATAATCCAGTTGGATTAGGCGAGAGGCCACCCCTATCCACCTGGAGTATGTGTGGGGATTCAGACTATTGATTGTTCAATAGGAAAGGTTTAAGCATGAAGTTCATTCCATTTTAGTATTTTACTTAAGCCATAAACAATTTTGTTGCAGCAACCAAGATCACAAGAAGAAACACCATGCACAAGTACACAAGAAGTATCCTGAGAAACCCTTCTCAACTAGGGAAGAAAACATAGCCAATCCTTTTCTATATTCTTCAAGAGAAATACATCCACCACTAAGAAAACCTAGCACACAAAAGGGTGCTCACAAACCCTAGAAGACTAGCGCCCAAGAGAGGTGCACACTTTTCCCAAGAAGATGTACTTGCTGAAATTTCCAAACTCACACTTAAGATATGATTCCTCAATGGGGAATTTACCTTTACTTATATTAGAATTGACTTGTCAACAGAAGTGTCTATTGGCACAAAAGGGCCGACCTGTGTAACTCACAATATAATTAATAATAACCATATTAATTATCAATTACATTAAGGTGGGGCCGACCTATACCCTTTACATTACAATTAGGGTTATAGGTAGGTATGACTCTTGAAAAATATAGAAAGGGATGTCATACACCCACTAGTGCTCAACCACAAGGGGAACATCTATAGGGATGTCCATATCTCTATCTCACTGTGTCTCACAGGAGAACCACACTCACTAGTGCTCAACCACTAGGATCACATTCACCTTTGCTCATCCACAGGCATGTCCACTCAATAGATCTTCTTTCCCACTGCATTACACATGCAAGTCATATGAAGTTCATCATATCAACTCTCTTCTTAGAGGAGGCTAATACATCGTATTCATCTCTGTCTCATAACGATGCACCCAACTCATGGGAATCCACACGTTCACCTTGTGCTAAGCCATAGGCACGTCCAACTCAACAGATCTCCTTTCTCACTGCGTTACACAGGAGAATCATTTGGATTTATTTTCAACTCTCTGTAAGGAGGAGGCCATCTCTATGTTCCAACTCTGTCTCATATAGGAACCACAAACCCATATCAAGGGCTCTCTCTCATGTATGTGTCCTGGAGGATATCTCACGTAGATGTAATCATCAACACAGACAACTCTAGAAGTCTAGAACCCACAATTACAAAGCAATACAGAAGAACATGTTGAATAAAAAATGGACATGAGGATCCAGTTGGAATAGGTGGGTGGCCACCAATATCCACCTGGATTACTTGTCATCAATTCCTTAAGAAATCATATGCTGGAAATATCCCCAACTCTGATACCACTGTAATGTCCCCAACTAGGTTAGGTGGGAATATTATGTTTTCTTTCTAAAAATTGTTATTTCTCCTTATGTAAATATGTCAAACACTTTGTATTAATGTTTTCGTTAACTCCATACAATTTTTTTTGTCATGGAGGAATATTTTCAAACATATTACATGCATCAATTACACAGAAAACATAACAGATAACCATGGAATCTTATTATGGATGGAAACCCCCAATCACTGTTGGAATACCGAGAGAGGGGGGGGGGGGGTGAATCTGTATTACTCTTTTTTTCAACAATCAGCAGTTACTTTTATATTTTGTTAATTACCACAATAGATCAACAATGGACTTGTTTTATAAAATCAATTATATAAATATAATTAATATTAATTGCAAGGATTTTTATGAAGAAGAGTGAATGACACCAATCCTTTTTAGAGAATCAACTCTAGGAGACACCAATCCCCTTTTTCAGGGCACCAACCCTAGGAAGCACCAACTCCCTTGTCTTTATTGAACCAACCCTATGAAGCACCAACTCCCTTCTCTTTATGGCACCAACCCTAGGAAGAACCAACTCCCTTATCTTTAGGGAACCAGCCCTAGGAAGCACCAACTCCCTTAACTTTAGGGCACCAACCCCAGGAAGCACCAACTCCCTTATCTTTAGGGAAGCAACCCTAGGAAGCACCAACTCCCTTAAATTTAGGGCACCAATCTCGGGAATCACCAACTCCCTTAATTTACACTTTACTTAGTAAAGGATATGAATCTTTTCATGCTCCTCCCTTCCAACCTCTTCAAAAGAATCATCAGTTCTTCTTCTTGAACTCTGTTGTTGTTTTTATCTTTTGATCTGTACCACAAAGACAATTTATTCTCACCATTCTTTCTCATTTATATACTCTTCCAACTAGTGTGATCTATGAAGCATTGTTTCCCTTTGTTTGGACCATTCACACCTCTTCAATTTAAATTAACAATAATCTCTATTATTATTCAAACGTTGTTGTGAAGGATTTTAATTCAGTCAGAGTGATTTTCATAAATCGATCACAGGTATGGATCAATTTCTTTTAACTCTATTCCTTGTCTCTGCAAATATTGAAAAAATCGAATCCCGCAGAAGTGCTTCCTTCAAACCATTTACATGTGACCATATGTGAAAAACCACGATCTTATTAATTATGCGATATACCCAACGCTTCATGACTTATGTGTTCGTAACCCATGACCGGGGGCTATAACCTAGTCCTCTGGACTTCAACATTCATGTGTTTTCTCTTTCATCCAGTATTCCAAAGTTTGACCTCTCACAAGGATTGATCTAATGGTTAGCATGAATCTCAGAACTAAATCAATGGTATACCTTTGATATTTACACTATCCTTCCACTGCTTAATCCAACAATTATGAATTAATCAAACATTGAGATGGGCAGCCATTATTTACTTCAGAACTTCCAGCCTCTGCAATCTTTCAACCTTTCGGAGTACATTTCGTCGAAGTAGATCGGACGGTTGATATTTTTTATTCCGTAGATGGACGATCCTAGATTTTCCATAGGTTTCAAACAAATCAACGAACATGAATTGATGTGCAATTGAGTGAAAATTTCTCGTTCACTTTGGTGCTTCATGGGTTCGAAGGTCCAGGTAATTGTTGTTCCAATTTCCACTGGATTTGATCAGCACCGAAGTGGTCAACATGGGAGAGCTTACATCATGTTTTTATCTAACAGTCATGTGAGAATACAGAGGATATTAGATCAATGATTAGCATTGACTTCAGTCTTCAATGCTTTGGGTAGTTTTTGGTTTCCCCCAAAGTACAAACTCCAAAGTGACATAACTTGTTGACGTCACTGCTGACTTAGCACTGGCCGAGTGGCTGCCATGTGTCACCTAGATTCATGAATTACGTAACCTAAAGTGCCAACTAGACCTAGACACTTGTCACCATATGATTGTGCCACATGTCCTTACTGACATGGTCTATTGACGTGGATCTCCTGATGTGTCACATGTCCTCCTCCTAGATCTAATGGTCGTAGGTTCATTTGAATCCTTGATCCAACGACTGTGATCAGTTCATCTTGACCTTCGAGACTTTGGGTTGTCCGTTCCCAATTCTCAATTCTCTCGAAGTGAGATTCCCCGATTAAACCTTGAGTAACTTGAATTCATCTAATGATCCATATTTGATGTTAAAAGGTTAACACGATCCAATGGTTGTCAGGATTTCAACTATTTGGGATCTCATCAATCCTTGATCCAATGTTTATGATCAGTTTAGATCAATGGTATAGATTCATTTCGGCCTTGATGACTTTGGTTCATTCGTTCCTTATTCTCAATTATCTAAAGTGATATTCCCCGAATAAACCTCGAGAAACTTGACTTCATCTAACGATCCATCTTTATCTTAACACGATCCAATGGTTATCAAGATTTTGGATATTAGGGATCTCGTGAATCCTTGATCCAATGGCTATGATTATTTCTAGATCAATGGTCTATTTTCATTTCGACCTTCGCGACTTTTGGTTATTCATTCCCAATTCTCAATTCTATGAAGTGAGATTCCCCAAATAAACCTCAACCAACTTGACTTCATCTAATGATCCATATTATTTTGATCAGACGGTCAATATAACTCCCAAAATAAATTTCGTTGGAGTGCGTATTAGCACTCTCTATTTTTGATATATTTTCATAAGTCCATGGGCTATGACTATGGGCTTAGGAACAAAGGAGATCCGCTCTTCATGTATTCGGCTATTCGTGATTCCAGGGCTCCAGGGTTCCGGGGTAGTAGAACTGATGCCAACTGCAGATCTATTGGTAGGTGACGATGGATGGTCGGTGTCTATTTCAGAAATGAAACTTGTGCGATCATTAACTTCAACCCTTGTATCCCGCAATGGTTTCCCATCGTTGATATTCCCTTACTGAGATCCAACGGTCAAGACTTAATCAGATGTTGATCTGAAGCCTCCTCTGTAATTCACATATTCGACGGTCCCGGTTTGTCCCGAAATCTACATCAGTGGAAATGATTCTCCCTCGACTCATTTGTAATTTTACTGTGGGGATTCACTCTTGATTGTGTTTTTGCAATGTGCTTTCCCTTTTGAGATTTTGGGTAGATTATTCTGCATGTTGTTCTTAAAATCTCATCATCACTGCAATGCACTTTCCCTTATGAGATTTTTGGTTTTGTACTTGGATTCTAACTAATCGAGATCATTGATCTATTGGGAATTCGATCAGATGGTGTTTTTTCATTGCGTTGATCTCGTGAAGTCTAATATGCTGCCTCTACTGAGATTTAGGTAGATTCCTCTACATGTTTTTCATAAAAACTCATCAATTACTCTGCATGTTGTTCATAACAACTCATCATCACATCATAATGACATATGTTGTTGACATCAATGACAACACATCAATGAAAATATGTCCAACAATATCCCCCTTTGTCATTGAGGGAAACACACTAACTTCATACACAAATGCCCCCTGTGATGATGATTCTCTTCTCTGAAGTTACTCTCCCCTTTGAAATCAATGGAAAAGGGTTGCTCCCTCTATGATTAATATTTGTCTGTCTATATGTTGCTGACCACAATATGAACTTGGGTAACTACCCCTACAATCATGCTCTACCTGCCATAACTGAATGATTCCCCCTATCAATCTGCTCTCTTCGCCTCTAACTGTTCTCCCCCTTTGTTTCTAAAAGGGTGGTTCTTCCTGACAAGGTATCTCCCCCTGTCATCTCTACAAGATGCCATGTATACCATTGTATACAACATAATAACTTCCATTTAGAGTTTGTCCACTTATAACCACTTTGGTACCAATGCATTATCATATCACATCACTTTAATAAGAGAATACATAACATGTATTGTTCCTAGGTAGATGAAGACCTGGAACAAACTATGTCAGAACTTGCATAGATTTATATCATCAAACCATGATGCTTTCGATGATCCTAGTTATCTATTCATTTTCCTATGCTTCAATACTCATAGGAGTATCAACAGGAACAACTTTTAAGTCTTCCCTAATTTCTCCTTCCCTTCTTTGTTTCTAATTTTTTTTCATTGAGAAGGAGATTCAGTGGATCATTAAAATAACAATGGAAAACTTATGAGATCATCATCACTCAAGTATTCTGGTTGTTCTACTATTGAATATTCATCATCATAGTCTGTATTTTGTGTACCAGAAGCTTCTTTATCCTTGTTTTGATAATTTTCCTTTTTTTATTTTCCATTTGTTGGGTAATGGAAAATCTACTTATATGACATTATCAAGTTTTGGAATTGTGTCAAATTTTTCTTTAGGAGTTTTCTTATCTTGACCTTGATCTACTTTATATTCATAGCTTTGATTATTATATTCCTTATTAGAATTTTTACCCACCAATCTCCTATTATTGACTTCATCAATTTCAAGAGCAATATATTCCTTATTTTTCTTGCTTTGTACTTCAGATTTTCTTTTCCATATCTTCTTATTATTTTTGTTAGGGTTTCCTATTTTTAAGGATTGCATTGGTAATCTACATCCTCTAGTTTTATGACCATAGTTGTTGCATATTTGACATTCAATTTTGAAGTTTTGCAAAGGAACAAATGAGTTGTAGTTTCTTTTCTCTATATTGTACCTATTGTTCTTATATATTTGGACATTTTTGTTATTGTATTGTCCATAAGCTTTGCAGTGTACCACCTTATGACAAAAATTATTGAAAGAGTAACATTATACAATAAATAGATATTTATTAGGGGGATTCCTTCTGGTGATTGTATTCTTCCCGTCATTTTTTACTTTAGTAGGGAATGCCTATTTTTGTTTATGTGGAACAGTTTTCAATGGTATCATATTTTCTTTATTATATACTCTTCTTAAGGATCCCTTTAAAGCATCTGTGTAATTGATTAGTCTTTTGATAGATCATTGTGATGTAGAATTTGAGTCTTGAGTGTATCCCAAACTAGTCTTGTTGTTTGGTGACCTATGACTACTGATAATTTCATCCAAGATCTTTGAACTATTTCCAAATTTTGATCCCTTCTTTTCTTTCTCAAGTTCACTTTTTAGCATCTTAATCTCAGCTTCTAGTTTCTCACATACTTGTTTTTTATCACTAAGTTGTTTAAAATGACTTCTTCAATTTTATTAGCTTCTAGGAGCTGGGATTTTAAATCACTAATGATCTACTCTGATTCTTTGATAGTTCTTAACACATATATTTCTTTTGATTGATGTGATTCTTCAAATTCTTGAAGTTGTTCCCTAAGTAGCTTGTTCTTCTTTTTATACTTTATTAGTTCCCCCATAGCACTAACCAGTTCTTCTTCTAGGTTCACTTCTCCCTCAAATTCAGAATTTTATTCATCATCTACATCATTATTTTGAGTATTCATTCCCATAAATAGAAGCTCTATATTCTCATCTTCACTCATGTCTGAAGAACTTATGTCTTCTTTAGAGCAGAAGTTTTTATTTTTCTTATAAAATTTCTTCTTGTATTGGTTTTTCTAGTTGTGAACTTCTTAATCATTTTCCTCTAGCTTGGGATAGAGACATTTGTTAGCAAAGTGTCCAATTCTGCCACAGTTGAAACATTTGAAGCATAACTTTCCTTTATATTTTCCAGATCCTTTCTGGAGTTTCTTTATAAATTTTGCCTCTTCTACATCAAATATGTCTGACCAATATTCATGAGACATATGTTCCTATTTCTTCTTTTCTTTAGATTCTTTAAAGGTTGTTTCATCTTTTGTTGGTTTATCATTCCCTGTTCTCATTTCAAATGCTGTAAAAATTCCATGAAGTTGATCAACTGTGAGTGTGTCAAGATCATACCTATCTTCAATTGTAGAAATATTGGCATCATATATCATAGGTAATGACCTTAGTTTCTTTTTAACAATAGGTTTATATGTAATTTCTTCTCATGTTGCTCTGATTGAATTAACCACTTCATCCACCCTATTAAAGTATTCAACAATGTTCTCTTCTTCTTTAATTTTCATATTTTAAAACTGAGTTCTATAGGTCTGTAGTTTGGATTCTATGACTTTGCTATCTCCATATACAACCTCCAATTTGTCCCAGATTTCTTTGGCTGACTTATAATGCATAACCTTCACACATATAGAATTTTTCAACCCTCCTAGAATTTCATTAACTTCTCTTGAGTTGTCAATACATATTTTCTTTCCTACAACATCTTTGGGTGGAGTAGTTGGTGAAGTGTAACCATCTACAACATATTTCCAGATATCAAAACCAAGAGCCAACATGAAGTTTTTCATTCTTATTTTCCATAGAGCATAGCCACCTCCATTGAAAAATGGTGATTTGTTGTTGGACATTCCCTCTTGTCGATCTATATTCAAGATCTACCTTCCAGTTTTTTAGACTGTGTTGAAGGCACCTGCTCTGATACCAAATGTTGGAATATTGAGAGGGGGGGGTGAATCAATATTACTCTTTTTTTCAACAATTAGTAGTTACTTTTATATTTTGTTAATTACCACAATAGATCAACAATGGACTTGTTTTGTAAAATCAATTATATAAATATAATTAATATGAATTAAAAGGATTTTTATGAAGAATATTGAAGGACGCCAATCCTTTTTAGAGAACCAACCCTAGGAGACACCAATCCCCTTTTCCAAGGAACCAACCCTAGGAAGCACCAACTCCCTTGTCTTTAGGGCACCAACTCTATGAAGCACCAACTCCCTTGTCTTTAAGGAACAAACCCTAGGAAGCACCAACTCCATTATCTTTAGGACACCAACCCTAGAAAGAACCAACCCCAGGAAGCACCAACTCCCTTAATTTACACTTTACTTTGTAAATGATATGAATCCTTCTGTGCTCCTCCCTTCCACCCTAACTTCATAAGAATAATCGGTTCTTCTTCTTGGACTCCGTTGTTGTTTGATATTATGATTTGGACCACAAAGACACTTTCTTCTCACCATTATGTATCATTATATACTCTTCCAACTGGTGTGTGCTATGAACCATTGTGTCCCTTTGTTTGGACCATTCACACCTCTTCATTTTAAATTAACAATAATCTCTATTATTGTTCAAACATTATTGTGAAGGATTTTAATTCAATGAGATTGCTTTTAATAAATCGATCACAGGTATGGATCGATTTCTTTTAACTCGATTCCTTGTCTCTGCAAATATTGCAAAAATCAAATCTTGCAAAGGCACTTCCTTCAAACCATTTACATGTGACCATATGTACAAAAACATGGTCTTATTAATTAAGTGATGTACCCATTGCTTCACGACTCATGTGTTCCTAACTCATGACCAGGGGCTAGAACCTAGTCCTCCGAACTTCAGAATTCAGGTGTTTTCTCTTTCATCCAATCTTCCAAATTTTGACCTCTCACAAGGATTGATCTAATGTTTCGCATGAATCCTAGAACCAAATCAACGGTATAGCTTTGATATTTACAACATCATTCCATTGCTTAATCCAATGAATGTGAATTAATCAAACATTGAGATGGACGACCATTATTTACTTCGAGACTTCGGGACTTCTAGCCTCTGCAATCGTTCAACCTTCTAGAGTACATTTCGTCGAAGTAGATCGGATGATCAATATTTTTCATTTTGTAGATGGATCATCCTGGCTTGTCCATAGGTTTCAAACAAATCAATGTCCATGACTTGATTTGTAGTTGAGTGGAAGGTTCTCCTTCATTTCGATGCTTCGGTGGTTCATAGGTTGAGGTAATTGTTGTTCCAATTTCCACCAGAGTTGGTAGTACCAAAGTGGTCAACATGGGAGAGCTTATGTCATGTTTTGATCTAACGGTCATGTGACAATCCAGAGGATATTAGATCAATGGTTAGCATTGACTTTGACCTTCGAAGCTTTAGGTAGTTGTTGTTTTCCCCCAAAGGACAAAATCTCAGAGTGACGTAACTTGCTGACGTCACTGTTGACTTGGCACTAGCTGAGTGGCTTCCATATGTCACCTAGATTCATGACTTACGTAACCTAAAGTGAAAAATGGACCTAGACACTTGTCACCATTTGATTTCTTCATGTGTCCTTGTTGATGTGGTCTGCTGACGTGGATCTCTTGATGTGGCACACATCCTCCTCCTGGATCTAATGGTCGTAGGTTCATCTGAATCCTTGATCCAACTAATATGATTAGTTAATTTTGGCCTTCAGGACTTTGGGTTGTCCGTTCCCAATTCTCAATTCTCTCGAAGTGAGATTCCCCAATTAAACCTCGAGTAACTTGAATTCATCTAATGATCCATATTTGATGCTAAAATCTTAACACAATCCAATGTTTGTCAGGATTTAGGCTATTAGGGATCTCGTGAGTCCTTGATCCAACGACTGTGATTAGTTCTAGATCAATGGTATAGATTCATTTTGGCCTTCGGGACTTTGGATCATTCGTTCCCAATTCTAAATTCTCCGAAGTGAGATTCCCCGAATAAAACTCGAGCAACTTGACTTCATCTAACCATCCATATTTGATGCAGAAATATTAACATGATCCAACGGTTGTCAGGATTTCGACTATTAGGGATCTCGTGAATCCTTGATCCAATGGTTCTGATCAGTTCTATATCAATAGTCTAGATTCATTTCAGCCTTCGGAACTTTGGGTTATTCGTTCCCGATTCTCAATTCTCTGAAGTGCGATTCCTCAAATAAACCTCGAGAAACTTGACTTCATATAACGATCCATATTATTTTGATCGGATGGTCAATATAACTCCTGAAATAAATTTCATCGGAGTGCGTATTAGCACTTTCTATTTTTGATAGCTTTTCATAAGTCCAAGGGCTATGTCCGTGGGCTTAGGCACAAAGGATCTCCACTCTTCGAGTATTCAGCTATTCGTGACTCTGGGGTTCTTGGGTTCAGGGGTAGTGGAACCGATGCCAACTGTAGATATATTGGCAGGTTACGATCGACAATCCATGTCTATTTCAGAACCGAAACTTATGCGATCGTTAACTTGAACCCTTTCATCCTAAAATGGTTCCCCACCGTTGATCTTCCCTTACTGAGAACTGACGGTCACGACTTAATAGAACATTTATCCAAAGCCTCCTCTATAACTCCCATATTTGATGGTCCTAGTTTGTCCTGAAATCTACATTAGTGGACAGGATTCTCCCTCGACTCTTTTGTAGTTTTACTGTGGGAATTTCACTCATGATCATGTTTTTGCAATGCGCTTTCCCTTCTGATATTTTTGGTAGATTCTTTTGCATGTTGTTCATAACAACTCATCATCACTGCAATGAACTTTCCCTTATGAGATTTTTGGTTTTGTACTTGGATTCTAAATGATCGATATCATTGATCTGTTGGGAATTTGATCTGATGGTGTTTCTGCATTGCGTTGATCTCGTGAAATCTAATATGTTTTCTCTAATGAAACTTAGGTAGATTCCTCTACATGTTGTTCATAACAAATCATCAATTCATCTTCATGTTTTTCATAACAATTCATCATCACATCATAAGGACATCGACAATTGACATCAATGACAACACAATAATGACAATATGCCCAACAATCACAACAAAACAATGATATCTAATGGTTGTAATAACAACTGCAAAATACTCTTGAACACCCAAGCCTAATGGATGCAAGGAATATGCATAAATATACTAACATAAAAAATACAAAGGAAACCTGGAATGATGTCAATCTATGATCCTCACTGAGACGCTCTACCCCAGTAATGTCCACTCTGCTAGCAACCTTTCAATCCCTTATGTAACCTTCACAAACCCAATCCTAATGACATGTTGCAACCCTGATTGCAAAGGTCCTTTTAGGACAATTGTTGGACATCTTGTGGGGCCTCGGAGGATGCCCCGTACTCAACTCGCGAGGATTCCCTAAAGCACGGTTTCTCCAAAACCTTCTAGTCACCTGCAAAATTCTAAATCGACCTCTTCTAGAAAACCTTCACAAACTTTATGCACAAACCTCCAACTAAACATAAATCTCTAACTGAAGCTCCAATGGAAATCCTAGGTGGACTCCCCTCTCGTCTAGCTAAGGTGGATATTGCACCACTGAAACTAAACTGCAGTAGTTGAAGGGTGTTGCTAAACCCCAACAAAACAATGGCTCCAAGATCACTAAAAAATGAGATATGAAATCATAATTCCAAATAGAAGGGTTACCCCTCTATTTATCCTTTTCTGAGCCTTTTAGATCTTTCCCTTTTTTGACCAAATCAAACCCTCACTTTATTTTCCCTCCAATTTCATTTAAATATACTTATTTATTTTTATTTATTGTCACTTTGGAATTTGTCATTCTTTTAACCTAGTGACACCAAATAAACCTCCTTGACTCCCTTTTCCTTGTTGACTATAGACTACAAGATTTGTATAGGCTATTAAGTCATCCTCCATCATGATCAATTGGAAGGGGACATTACATTATAGCATGGGCACACCTTATGTACCCAATAGCCCATTCCATGCCCCTCCTCCTCCAATAGTTGGGGGGCACAATCTCATGCATCCCATGAATCCTTTACCCCATCCATGCATTCATATTCATGTGCATACACATGGACCTTCATGCAACCCAAGTTGTAGTGGAGGAATGTCAACACCATATAATCCATATCACTAGTAGATGATTTTAAGGATGGAAATTTATCTCAAACTATAGAAACCTTGGCGAATCTTACTAGTCCTTAATATGAAAACTATAAAATGTTTTGTGAAATTTTTGTAAAAATATTCAAATTTCTAAGGATTTTATATAGTTTTTATAAAATTTGGGCTATTTCTCAGGTAAAAAAATTTATTCTGTGAAATTTGGGTGAATCATTTTTAGAAAAAATGTAAATTGGCGAATCATTTTTTGGGAAAAAGAAATGAAAAATAGCCCATGAGCGATATATAGCCTTTAAAATTTTCTCCATATCAGCCTCCCCATCAGATTAACCTATATTATCATTTCCCTGGTCCTCCACCACCTAATGCCATGCCACCACAGGCACGATAGTATGTTATTGTCAAATTTTTCCAACCTTCACCAGTACAACATGTTCAAGCATTTGAATATCTGAACATGTTCAACCCTTCCACCCAAAATAAAAACTCCAAGAAAAAGGGAAAAAATAAACCCAATGCCAACCAGGGATAGGGGGGAAACCCCCAACATCAAAACCCTCAAGTAGGGGGAAACCCTAATGCTAGTAATTAAAACCAAAACATTGGAAACAACAATTCCTAGCAATGTCAAGGGAAGCACAATAACCTCAAAACCAAGTTCCCCTGTGCGTTATGCGGTGAGTACAAACATTATACTCACCATTGCCAAAAAATCACATATTTCAAAATAATGAAGGAATCTACGTATACCCAAGGACCCCCTACTCCAGAAGGTTCTTTACAGGTTCAAAACAACTTCCCTCAATTGCTACCACGAACAATATTACACAACCCATTCCCTCAACAAGGAATGGTCACTACACAACAAGAGATTGGGCACTCCACGCAACTGATGGGATGATGTCCTATGCTGGGACAAGCTCAACCCGGAAAATATTCAAGCATTCTCATGACATTTCAAAAATCCATCTTCAGAATTGCGGTCGTCAATACAATATGCCTTTTGACTCTGGTCTAACCATGTTAGACACCACCCAATTACCAGTAAATACCCCTTTGATGATCTTATGTCCTAGTGGTGACCTAACCCCACATGTACTAAGATCACCTCCACAACATACTGGTCATATCCACATGCAAGGGTAGTACATGTTTATAGCATGGTGGATGACTTAGCTCAATCTCCCGAATCCATGTCCATACTTGAAGTCTTACAAATATGTCCTTCCAAAGGAAATATTTTCTATCCACATTGGGGGAATTCAATATTTCCAAATAATTCCTTGTTACTTTCGATTTGGACAAATCATAACTTCAGATCCCCTCCTTGGTTACTTTCCAAATCCAAGTCATGGTTTGAAACATCACCATTCATCTATGCATTGTTGATGAGGGAGCATCCACATGCATTATGTCTAAAAGAGTCTAGTAGAAGCTACGATCCCCTAAGCTAACCCCTTCTTCTATTACCCTTCAGGCCTATGATGACCTCCCACCCCAATCCGAGGGTCTGTTTCAAAATGTTCCCATAGATCTAGCAGGAAAAATGGTCTTGATTGATATCAAGGTCATAGATTTCCATTTAGACTACAACATTCTCCTCAGATGTAGATGCATGTACACAATGAAGGAGATTATCTCATCTATGTTTCATACCATGATTTCCCCCCACAATTGGAAATTCGTCATGATCGACCAATTGACACATTACAAGCCTCACTCCATCATGAAATTGGATAATATGCTTCCGCTCATAGGGAACAATCGAAATTTTCACCATTCATGCAAATGGGTACATGTATTTTTAAATACCCCTCTCTCCTTGGCATGTACCAAGGTGACCCATCATGCATACCACCCTTATATTCTTCCCAAGTGTGCACAATCACTTTTTTTACGATAGAACCAATACCCCACTCTACCCCTAATACACCTCCCATGACTGACCATCCTATGATTTTTCATACCATTCCTCAACCCCTAACCCAAATCCCATTCTTCTACCCACCACTAGGAGTTATGGTGTATCAGGTAGAAAGTACACTCACCCTTCCCAATATGGTGATAGCCATACCTATTTGGTACCTTGAACCACCATCTATGGTACCTGTACCTTCAATTTCTCCTCGAACAACTGCACTATCCATGCAGTGCCCATTTCAACCATTATTTCCACAACCCGATCACACAGCTAGGGGAAAGAATACCAACACCGGGGGAATAAAGAAAAATATTGGGGATGTCACTCAGAACCCTCCTCGAGTACGACCCCCCTGAAATCTCTATGAAGCACAAGGTCACCAAACAAATCTTTTTTGCACTCTTTTGGAGTTGTGGAACCTCATCCATCTACCTCAGGAAACAACATTGTTTCCCACCCTAGTAGGAATGTCCACAAAACCTACACAACACTCCACCTCCACACACAATAAAACATTGCATACCAACTTTCCATGTGATATAGTTCACAATATGGCCATTGCACTCATTATTGTCTCATTCTACCTCAATTTCGAGACACATTGGCAATGGTTTATCAAATTACCATGCATGAACGCACTCAGTTGTTATCACAACCGACCATATCCATAGAGTTATGTCCCTATAGAATTTATTACATGTCCACTTCAGTGAACACATGTCGTACTTTCCCATGTGCACTATGTAGTCAATTGAACCACTTCACATACATGTGTCTTTTGATTTTTGAGTACTGCACTTGTTGAATGATCGTCATTTGAAATATTCGATGGTCCCTCCACACCATAAGGTCCCTCAACATTGTATATACCCCCCAAGGTGCTTCTAACCCACCTACTGAGGAATAGGTATACACGCCTCTTTCCCCACCATCTTCCTTAGTATGGTTATGGGAGGACATTTTACCTCTTGCCCCACCTAATTGCTCGAAAATCCCTTGGAAAGAAATTCTCCCTTCTTCTAAAGACCACGACACACACACACACACACGTCTATGCACATATGTTATATCGCCTCGGTCATGGGTTCATTTCCTTCAATATGATAGTTGGTTCCTGTCATGGTAGCACTTCTCTCCCATCCACTACAAGGATCACAAACACTATTTAGACACATGCCCATTCTATTTGCACTACCTCTATGTTTTTTGGTTCCTTGACTCCTAATGATTTGTCATTCTCGTGTGAGATATTCAGCCCCATCAAGCCGATATGACTCTTTAATTCTTTTGAGAGGTCTCTTATTTCCCCTTCATATGCCTTCCATTCATACAAAGACATTATAAAAGTCATTGTGGCACATGGCTATCCTTGGGAGGCAATGCACCATTGGTTATTCTTCCTACCTTGGGATGTGTTTCAACCTACCTCTGACACTGATGTTTTTATTGGGTTAATATTGACTTGGTCATAGAGTGGTTAAGTTAACCTTGATTAAGTCATTGTTGGGTTTACAATTGGTGGTTTATAGACCCATGGTATTGGGTAACCCATGATATTTTCCCATGGTATTTGATGTGAGTATTTGCATGGACATCTCCACATCATGCATGTTCTTACATGTATTTGCATGGATATATCCATGCCATGCATGTCCTTGCATATATTTGCATGGATATCTCTACACCATCCATGTATTTGCATGGCTATATCCACTCATGCATGCCTTTGCATGAGTATCTTGAGGCCATGCATGTCTTTGAATTGTAATCTAATTCTAATAAAAGAATTAAGGTTGTAATTAATGGATCCTATTTAATGACTTGAGATACTCCGTTATAAGAAACACCTGGTAGCCTCAAGTGGGCGATGTTTTCCTAGCTTGGTGAGTTTGGACAAGGTTAATAGATATCTGTTAGGTGTTGGTTCTCCCGGTTAAGGGTTTCCGAGATAAATATTGGCTTTATGTGCATGCTTTCTTGTTGTGCTATTTATCTTTCAATTTTTAACATGGTATCAGATCCAGATAGACCTATATTCTCCAATGAGAGTGATCTTACGTTGAGATCCATTCTTACAAAATTGTTGGTAAAGTGAGTGACCTATGGAAGAGAGATATGAACACAAATTGAAGTGATGGTTTATGAGTTTATAAACCATGGTGAATGACACATGGAAATAAAGCATAGGCAGAAGTGCATTGAGGATGAAGTACTCGGTGAATGAGTGATTTGGCTCACTATATTTGGAGCAAGGGTAAATGTTGCTAAAGAAGTTGGTAGATGCTTATTACATCATTTTCTAATGGATCAACATGGAGCATAGGCGGAAGTGCATTAAGGAAGAAGTACTCGGTGAATAAGTGATTTAGGTCACTATATTTGGAACAGGGAGGGATGCTAATAAAGATGATAGTAGATGCTTCTTGCATCATTTTCTAGGGAATAAAGTGTATCAACATGGAGGATAGTCGATGGAGGTACATTAAGGAATAAGTACTTGGTAAAGAAAATAGTAGATTCTTCTAGCATAATGTGCTTGGGAATAAAGTGGTAATATAAATACTTGAACCAAGAGGGATGCTTGCAATTAAATAGTTTGATGTTTCATAGCATCGCGTGCTTGGGCATACAATTGTAATTATTTTTATAGAGTTGGATTTTAACACATGCAAATAGGGGTATGGATGTACTACCTATCTAGGCATGTGTACCCTTGGTTTGATGGTTCATCGGTATTGATCTAAAAATCCTTAGACACCACTTATTTCTTTAAATATATACATAAAACATCTAACTTGATTCAAAATAATTTCCTAATTTTATTGAGGTGATTTGTAGAAAAAATGATGATGTGCTCCTTATCCAAAAACCCATAAAATTATGATTAATTTGCAGAGTGATGAAATGACATGGAAGAAAATAAAAGAACTCAAATTACATATGTAAATGACATATATCACTTCATATTCAAAGTCCCTTTAGATAGCATGATTGTTCTCTATTATCTCAAAACACCAATTACATTACAACATAGGTTTGCAAAAAGATAATTTAATGGACTCTCTTTAATTCCACTACTCAAAAAAAAAATGAACTCACAATTATAATCCTTGTGAAATTATGAGAAATTTGACTATAAAGTGGACCAAATTCCAAATTGGCTCAATTTCACCCTCTTTGGCACACAAAACAATGCGCTAAAATATTATTAATGGAAATTTAAATTAATAATTTTACAAATGACCTCAAATTACAAAACATAATTCAAATTAATTTCCCTCGTGGAAAAATGAATCCAACGAGTATAAACTTAACAATATTTGAACAAAATACTTCATGGCACACATTTATATGCAACACCAAACTATATTCCATATTGAATGCACTTCGAGGAATATGTACATCCTCTGGATTCATGCCATGCATTGTTATCTACGCCCTCAGTCTATGTGTAGACATGGGAATGTGTCTCCAGGTCTTGGGATCCATGCCCATATATAGGTCACGAGCCTTCAAACCTCCACGCAAAATTTAGGCAATTTATTACTAAATTTAGTGGGATCTCGTAACAAGCAGGTTAGTTGGAACAACGGTTAGACTGTTGGATAAATTGGAGGTCGAGGGTTCCATTCCCTGCGATCCTCTCCTTTGTTGGAATATGCATTGGTTTTACAACCATATATTACATAGTTACAGTGGAATAAAGTTTGTTATCCCCCGTGCGGGCTATGGCATTGGTCGCATGGAATAACAAATAAACCAGGGTCTGGGGGCTTATCCCTCGGCTCCTTTTTCCCGCATATGGAACTTTAACCAAATTCAAATATAATTTATGCCATATATAGGTTAAGACTTGTGTGATGGCGTGATGGTAGGGGAGGCTTTGTGAAGGCCTATGGAGGTCATTGGTTCCACCCTTGTCGACTCCATAAATTTTATATAACTATGACCATAATGGCCAATGGGAGGCTGCCACGTGGTGGCCTCTCAATGGCTAACCTTTTCCACGTGTCAACATATAATTCGTCCACCTAGACTGTATGTCCTGCCCAGTCAATTGTCAACTAATCATGCCATGTCACTTTCTTGACACATGTCACCATATGAAAGTGCCACATCATCCCTATATGACGTATACGGTCTTGTGCCACATGTTACCCTTGCATTGGTGACATGTGTGACCTCTTGACTTTTTCCCTTTGAATTTTTCCATTTGACTTGAACTTTGAGCGCTCATAACATTTTCATACGAACTCCGTTTGAATTTCTGTTTGCACTGTTGGAAAGATGACAATGAGATCTATGCAATGATGTCCTTTTCATGATCATTAGAGATGATAACATTTTTATCTTTCATACATCCCCTGAGACCTCTATGAGTGTTCCAGATCCTCCTAGACCTTTTTTAGTGTTCCTTAGATCCTCCTAGATCAAGTTTAAATTCTAGATGTATACCTAGGTGATAGGGGGCATATTGTATTCCTTGTACCCGTTTTATAAATTTAGAAGGGGTTAGGTGTTTATCCCAAGTCAAGTTTAAAAGGGGTATTGTTGGCTTAATATTGACTCAGTCATAGAGTGGTTAAGATAACCTTGATTCATTTATTGTTGGGTTTACCATTAGTGGTTTATAGGCCCATGGTATTTGATGTGAGTCTTTTCATGGCTATCTCCATTACATGCATGTATTCTCATGTCTATCTCCACACTATGCATGTCTTTGCATGGATATCTCTACTCATGCATGTCTATATTGAGGCCATGCATGTCTTTGAATTGTAATCTAATTCTGGTAAAAAAATTAGGGTTGTAATTGATGGATCATGTTTAATGACTCCAGATACTCCATTGTAAGAAGCCTCAAGTAGCCTCAAGTGGTCGATGTTGGCTTGGATTGGAAGGTTTGGACAAGGTTATTAATAGATATCTATGGAGGTGTTGGTTCTCCTAGTTAAGGGTTTCCAGGATAAATATTAGCTCTAAGTGCATTCTTTCTTGTGTTATTTCTCTCTCAATTTTTTTAACAATTTTTATGGCTGAAACCAACGAATTCATTCCTCTTGGGCATATAGACTGGTTTAAAAACTCAATTCTCTCCTTCGATGATTTTGAAGAAGGGAACATGGCCAACATTTCCTTGACCATCAAAGTGGACATTTCCACCAAACCAGGTATCACCAAAAAATCATCCTTGGTGTCACATGATCCCCAGAAGAATTCCTTTCATACAAGGATATTTTTCAAAATACCGAGTCTTGACCCTACCATTATCGAACATCATATATACACATGGCTTGATGTTGTTCTTGTTCGCAAAAGGTAGCGACCCCTTCATCCCTCCAAAGAAATGGCTATCAAAGAAGAACTCAATAACTTTGCAGAGTTGGTTTCATTTATCCCATTGTGTATACATCATGGGTTTCTAACCCTGTCCCTGTCAATTAAAAACAAGGAATCATCCGAGTCTATACAAACTTTAGATACCTAAACTAATATTGTCCCAAGGACAACTTCCCCACCCCTTTAATCAATCAAGTGAGCGACGCTTGTGCTGGAAATGAAGACATGTCATTTATGGATGGATTCTCTCGATACAACCAGATCCATATTCACCATGTAGAGAAATACAAAACTATATTCACCACACCATGGGGCACTTTCACATATCACGTCATGCCATTTGGTCTAAAAAATGTTGGAACCACTTTTTAGAGGGAAATGGATTATGTCTTTTGTGATCTTTCCCACTCCATCCTTGCATATTTAGATGAACTTACAATCAAGTCCAAGAAATGATCCAAACATCTAGAGGATCTACACATCATATTTCAAAGGTTTCACAAATAAAAAATTCATTTGAACCCCCTTAAATGTATTGTTTGCATCACCACTGGGCGTTTTCTTGAATTCATAGTATCCCAAAAATGAATCACAGTGGACCCCCTCAAGGTCCAAGCCATCAATGAAATATCCCTCCCAAGACTTTGCACCAATTACAGAGTCTGCAAGGAAAAACCAACTTTTTACTTCGCTTCGTCCCAAATTACACACCGTGTGTCCACAGTTTCTTATGCCTTTTATGCTAAGGAGTGAGTGCAAGAAGTTCATGGATGAAAAAGTGGCAAGGGCATGAGTAAGAATGAGAACTCACAGCAACATGTGCATGTTCTTAGGAATGTGCATGTGTTCCTATACCTATAGGTTTGGATGTGGCCGAACCTCCATGTGGATTGCCACGTAAGTTTAGTGGCAGGAACATGTGTGTGGTCTTAAGAACATGTGCACGGTCCTAATAATGAGTGTGCATTCTTACTGACAAAATTATTTAAAGAGCCCGAGTGTGATGTATGCCCATTTTGCACAACTCACGCTCGTGTTTCTCTCATTGAGAAAATATAGTGGAGCTAGAAAGGAGGAAGAAAGGGAGGATATTTCCATCGTGTCCAAGTATGTTACATTTTTCTTAATTTTGATCCAATTTAGTGATTCCAATTTAGTATTTTGCTCCCAATAATCTAAATTTAAAAAAATTGTAATTTTGTATTTTAAATAGAAAAGGAACCTAATTTACATGCCATGGCTTTTAAATTGCATCATATATAATACAATGGAACCCCAATACAATTTAAATAGCTCATAAGAAAACCAAGAAGATCAAAACCCAAACCCACCACCACCACACAATGTAAACACTGAAATTTATGAGGGGCTGGCTATATTAAGAACCCTTGTGGAACAATTAAGGGAGACTAGAGAGCCTAGAAGAGTCTCCTTGGCCACTTCTTTGGACATCATTGTGCAATCCATTGTTATTTCCCAAGGGAAATTGACCTCTATTTCTAATTAATAATAGGGAAAGAATGTATGAGTACTATAGCATTGGTTTGGATAGAAACAAAGTCAAAGAACCGGGCATTTCAAAACAAAAAATATTGTCTATTTTTAAGGATCCTAGAAATGGACAAGAACTACCATTGACCAAAAAATGAATCTCCATTGACTGGTGCATCCATCCCCAGATTAGTCAAAATTGGATGGATAGGTGGTATACGGTTTTTGATAAACCACCCTGCAATAACAGGGAGATACCCTTATATTTTCTGAGTAAATTATGGGATGAGTTTATTATGGGAAAGCATGTCAACTACTTTGACATTGGTGACTTCCAGAGGGTGGGTCGAAGGTCCAGATAGGACTGAGAGCATGCCAGGTGTGACCCAGTGTTAGTTCCTTGTCCTAGGTGAAGGGTCGACCCCCTAACCAACATTCTTCTGTTGCAAAGAACTTGCAACATGTACAACTAGCCATCTCATCATTAAATCGTAACCTAGTGCAACACAATAGCTTTGTTGCACTATCTCGACAGGAGGTGACTGTCAGTGACACTGATAGAGGGGTTGGAGCATCAACTTGCATAGTGTTAGTCACCATTAAATTTTTGTGTGAAATAAAGATTTCATAATCTAGCGGAATGCTAAATTGGTTTGGAAGCTTGATAAACTAGGAAAGGGGATAAATCTGGCAGGAGAGCTGAGTTGATCGGGCCCGACACATCGCAGATCATAGGCTCTTGATATCAACGACTAAGAATGATTTTTGGGGGTGAAGCTGTACGCGGTTTAATTTTGGAGAGTGGTCCCAAAATTTAAACCACAATTTTCTCTCAAGGTTACGTGGCATCACTAAGTGCATTTCGAGATGAAAAGAGGGTTTCCCCAAACCACTTTCTCACGCCCCTGAAAAATGGAAAAGTATAAAAGGACTTTTAATTGTTTATTTTATTTAGTTATTATTTTTTTAAAACACTGGACTGTTAGAACCTTGGCACGAATATCATCTCCCACTTACATCTCAACAGTACACTAACTCGACATGCCATTTCTGCTCGATTCTAGGTATTATTCATCACAACCATGGATCCCATCATAACCTCAGTAACAAAACAAGATCTTGCGGCAAATGAAGAAGCCCTAAGTGACCGAAATGCCAGAGGAGCCAAAGTCTGGATCGAGAAATTTTTTCTTGTCGATCATTGTAATCAGCTAAAACATGAAACATTTCATTGTAATCATCGTAATCGATTTTAAAAACCAAAAGTTTCTTTGTAATTATTGCAATCATTTTAAAACCGAAGAAACTTAGATTGTATAAATATTAGGGGTTTCAAATGCATTAGAGGTTGGCAGAAGTATTGTTGGATCATGTTGTCATTGATGCCAATGGTTTGATTGATTGATGTCAAGTGATTGATTGATGTCAAAGGATTGATTGATTGATGATTGATGTAATATAATATGTATTGTCCTTGATGAGAATGCATAGATGAAGATGG
>ML782502.1:1100988-1114247 GCA_009831015.1 Picea engelmannii
GGTAGGTGTGTCCAACAAGTACAAGGGTACGATTTTAGCTATTTGAAACTTTGAATGTAATTTTATGAAGCTGAATAGAATACACATGCAGATGTCCTGAATTTTCCATGAAAATATTCTAATGGTGGTGGTATGAGTTTCATCTTATTTCTTTGTATGTATTTCCTGTGTTCTTGATTTCATTTTCACTGTCTTCTGTTTAAATTGGATAGTTAAAGGCCTAGAATTCATCTTGTGATGCTATTGGCTGAATCAATTTAAACTATGTTAAGTTCTTCCTAACTAAGTCAAAATTCATTTATTTAATGCTCTGATACAATTATATGTTTTTCCTTTATCCATACACTCTGCAAATCACAATTTATAACTCAGATTTATCTCCTTTATCCTTTATCCTCTGGAGAGTTCTACTGACTAGTCAGTGCTTCCATTAGTTTTCAGAATTTTGACTCCATAGCCCTAAGTGCCCCTCCCCTTCCTTGCCAACAAAATTATAAAAAACCCTTCAAAACAACAAAACCTAGCCAGTGATTTGTTAAAGAAAACTCATCCATTAAATATCAAGTGACAAGAGAGTGCCCTCTCTAAGATGAGCAGGCTAGTACCCAGCTCGAAAGTGCTTTGTAGGTTACCTCTGTCGTTTGTTTTATCAACTGAACAAATTTACAGAGTGCTAACATTTTGGCGTCGTTTCTGAGGATGAAAGTTAAATATTCCCTGGGATAAACGACAAAGTTCAGATCTGAGTACCGATGGTGAAAAGTATTCAGATACAGAAAGGTTGTACATCATTCACCTAGCGACTCAATTTTCAAGAATCTAGAATTCAAAATTTTCATGGTGACTCCACTGTCCAAAGACTCAGTAGCCTAAACATTTTATTGATGACTCCACTACTTCAATATGGATTACAGATCTGCAAGGTATTCTCCAATGAATCGCTCTCATATTCTTGGATTTCCAAATCGTATTCCTCACATAGATTGGCAAAAATATTTGCCTAAATTCAAAGATGGGAAAGGAAATGATGTTGCCTTGCACTTGATTATATTTCACATGCACATATGTAAGTTGGGGGTTGAATTTCATGAGGATTGCTTGATGAAAATATTTATGGCTACTCTATAGGGGAAGCAATATTATGATATGAAGGTTTAAAACCGGGTAGCTTATACTCTCTTAAGGATTTCCACATAACATTCTTTAAACATTATGGAGAATCTAATCCTTCATTCTTGGTGTTTGAAGATTGTTGTGAATTTTGTGAACATTTCATTAAGTACCTTGAAAATGTTTTTGGTAATGAAGAGTGTATGAATGATGAAATAATAGAAGCCCTTTATGAATATTCATCCCAACAACAAATAGTAGCCCCTCCTTTGGCTGAAGATGAAGTTGATCAAGAAATTGTCGCTAAAAGTCATTTTCCTTCTCCTGAACTTGATGAAGATATTCAGCAAGACAAAGTGTTTCAAAGTTGTCTTTCTTCCCCTATGAATGATGTGGTTGTTCAAATTCTAAGTGTCTTAGACATGGATGAGGGTTCTAAAACTGCATCTATGGATACTTGAAGCAATGAACAAACAAATGACATAGAGTTTCAGGAAAGAAACAAAACAGTGTATGCCACTTTTCAATCAAAAACACAGAAAGATAATGAAGAGGCAGTTGTTTTATTTAATTCCTTTGAAAGTCATGGTTTTGAAAATGCATCCATGGGAACTCTAAACTGTGAAATAGTTCATGTTGTTAGATTGTCACATTTGCAAAAATATTATGAGCGGGAGCTTATTTCCCTTCATTCATTTGAAATTCAAAATGACAGTCATTAAGCAAGACTATCGAAGATTAATAAAACCAAATTAGAATTGTTTGATGAACAAGAGGATAGCCTTGATACACATAATATGGATGTCATATTTGAAGATGTTTAAGGATGTATGAATGTTTTTTTTTATATGCATGGAAGAGTAGACAAATCTATTGCTCCCATTTCATTTGAAAATGTTCTCAGAACTGAAGAAATAGAGCAATAACAACAAACACTTATGAATGAGGCTTGTCTTTCTATTTTTTTTCATCAAGAAGAAATGTTTTTTCATGGTTTTCAAGATCCTGTGGCCATCCTATTAAATTCATCAGTGAAGGAGGAATTTGTTTTATTCATAAGCTTAGATTTTGGATTCAATTTTTGTTTTCAACTGCCATCTTTTACATTTTTATGCCTGCTTAAGAAAAATGTGATCAGAGGACAATCGGGAAGCCAATTACTTGATAGGCTTCATTGGCACTTTAGCATCACTTGTTTAAGTATTCATTTCATCATTTTTAGAGTAGATAGGAGTGTGAAAATAATCTTGTTGGTCAAGCCATTTTCAGTTTGGGTTTTCAGCAGTGTGTACATTCATATTGTAGTGGTGTATTTAGCATTCAGTTTTCAGTTGAGAGAACTGTACAAACTTGGGTTTTCAGTGGATACTAGTGACAGGTCAAAGCAGGGTACACACATGTTTTGGGAGTGTCCCAATGGATCAAGCACCGGGTCTATGAGTTGTTTTCTACCTCACTGGGAGGATAGAATCCCTAATTGGAGCCCATGTTAGTCACCATTAAATGTTTTGTGTGAAATCAAGATTTCAGAATCTAGCGGAATGCTAAATTGGTTTGGAAGCCTAATAAAGTAGGAAAGGGGCTAAATATGGAAGGAAAGGTATAAATTTGGTAGGAGAGATGAATTGATTAGGCCTGACGCATAGAAGATCGTAGGCTCTCGAGATCAACGGTCAAGAATAATTTCGGGGGATGAAGCTACACGAGGTTTAATTTTGGAGAGCGGTCCTAAAATTTAAACCACAGTTTTATCTCGGGGTTACGTGGCATCACTAGGTGCATTTCAGGATGAAAAGCGGGTTTCCCCAAACCACTTTCTCACGCCCCTGAAAAATGGAAAAGTATAAAAGGACCTTTAATCGTTCATCTTATTTGATTATTATTTTTTTTAAACACTGGACCGTTAGAACCTTGGCATGAATATCATCTCCCACCTGCAAATCAACAGTACACTAACTCGGCATGCCATTTCTGGTCAATTCCAGGTATTCTTCATCACAACCATGGATTCCATCATAACCTCAATAACACGACAAGATCCTGTGGCAAATGAAGAAGCCCTAAGTGACCGAAACACTAGAGGAGCCAAAGTCTGGATCGAGAAACATTTTCTTGCAAATCATTGTAATCAACTCAAAAATGAAACATTTCATTGTAATCATTATAATC
Organism: Picea engelmannii; assembly: GCA_009831015.1. Classification (NCBI taxonomy): domain Eukaryota; kingdom Viridiplantae; phylum Streptophyta; class Pinopsida; order Pinales; family Pinaceae; genus Picea; species Picea engelmannii. The sequence goes on from ML782502.1 coordinate 1,104,268, forward strand.
GGTTTTAAAAACTGAAACGTTTCTTTGTAATTATTGTAATCGATTTAAAAGCGAAGAAACTCATATTGTATAAATATTAGGGGTTTCAAATGCATTAGAGGTTGGCAGAAGTACAAGGGCACGATTTTAGCTATTTGGAACTTTAAATGTAATTTTATGAAGATGAATAGAATATACATGCATATGTCCTAAGTTTTCCATGAAAAGATTCTAATGGTGGTGGTATGAGTTTCATATTCTTTATTTATATGTATTTATTGTGTTCTTGATTTCATTTTCACTATATTTTGTTTAAATTGGATAGTTAAAGGCCCATAATTCATCTTGTGATGCTCTCGGCTGAAGAAATTTAAACTATGTTAAGTTCTTCCTAACTAAGTCAGAATTCATTTGTTTAATGCTTTGATACAGTTATATGTTTTTCCTTTCTTCTTACACTATGCAAATTACAATTTATAACTTAGATTTATCACCTCATTTAGCCTTTATCCTCTGGAGAGTTCTACCGACCAGTCAGTGCTTCCATTCATTTTCAGAAGTTTGACTCCATAGCCCTAAGTGTCCCTCCCCTTTCTTTCCAACAAATTTATTAAAAACCCTTCAAAACAACAAAACCTAGCCAGTGATTTGTTAAATAAAACTCATCTATTAAAGACCAAGTGACAGGAGAGAGCCCTCTCTGAGTTGAGCATGCTAGTACCCATCTCTAAAGTGGTTTGTAGGTTACCTCTGTTGTTTGTTTTATCAACCGAATAAATTTATAGAGTGCTAGCACACAGGAGAGTACAGTAAGGAGAGGGCACATATACATAGCAGTCGTCCATGTAAACCTCACAGATGCTTGAGTTACAGGCAGACATGCTATGGGCCTGTAGAACCTAGTGGACAACATAGCTTCATGGTGGAGGTTAGTATCTTAACCCTCTTTATGTTCTTCATCGTTATATATTTATTTTGTATTTTGTGTATTTATATAGATATTTAATTGTATTTTTTTTTGTAGTTGTTGCGTTCCAACAACAAACCCTCTACGTCTATGGATGCATTAGTTCCTAGCACCACCATTGATGCAAAGTACAGGAAACAAGTTCATTGGGTGCATCGTACACTTATGTATGTATCACATTTGATATATTCAACATAGTCATTTATTTATTTTATGACATCCTCAATTTGTTTTATATGTTCTCATGTTTCTACAAGATTTGGCACCAGCTGATGCCGAGGAATTTCCACTTGGGATAGACAAGTCACCAGCATCACATGTATGATGTGTAAAGTTAAATATCTTAATTCTCAAATTTTTTGTGTTTATGTTTTTGAATTTTAGTATTTGGTACTAATAGTTTAAATTTATTCATATGTATGCAGGCCACCGATATATTTTCTAGGTATAGTAGTATTGCACCCATTGGGAACCTGGGCATTGCTTCTGGGTTACCTTTATCCAGGCCTAGGGTGTTGGAATCACTTGTACATCTTGTGAGGGTCCATCATAGCCCACCTATATGCCACCCACCCCCACCACCACTTTCAGCCTCATCGAAAGAGACTGCCAAAGTAGAGGTTATATTAGAGTAGGTAGTACAACCTAGTGCTCCATCTTCCAGTGAATCTCCATCGATGACTGAGATAGTAACGGTGAGATAATGCATTGCTGATCATTTTCATGTTTCATGAATTTTTTTTACGCATATTTGTTTAATTTTCTTGAATTGATCCTTGTAACTAATGTTGGGTGGCATTGTGGAGAGATTGGGGTCATGGAGGAGGGTAACATCCTCATGATTGACAGTTTCATATGTGGTGAGTTATCTTAAGTTAAATTACAAAGTATAATTTTTTATGTCTATTAATTCATTGATGAAAAAAAATTATAACACTGCTTATTCTTTGTGCAGTCTCTAGAGCGTCGAAGCACACCCAGGCCTAGAACCTCTCGAGGTGCATCCTCAAACAAGAGAAGAAAGATAGATTTTCAGGATTCTCTTGAGGGTGGCGAGGGTGGAAATGGTCAATGACTGATCAACTACTGCAATTTTGTATCTAGGCCATGATATATATGTTTTTTTATGTTAGGGCACTTGTTGTCGCTTTGTATACTGGGCATGAGTTGCCATTTTGTAAAACATGTACAATTTAGACGATGTTGAGTATATATATATATATATATATATATATATATATATATTTCATGGCACCTTTTTTTATGAATCTCATTGTTTCTACATTTGATGTTGATGAATATATGAATTTCAAAGTGTTTGAACTCCAAACTGTATGAATTTTATGTGTATTAATCCCTCAATTTGTTTCTAAAGTGATTATAAATACTTGCATTATGCATTAAGGAATAGATTATTGTGGAAAAGATTTCTAAGTGCTAAATCCATAAGGAATTAATGGTTCTCAAGTATCATTGATTGCTAATCAACCATGTATCTCTACATCATCAATAGATCATTCCTTTTGAATTATTTGCATGAATTTTGTGAATATCCATATTCTAACTCACAACCAACAATATGGACTAACTCTTGAATTATCTACATCTAAATCCAATGGAAATCCACACTCAAATAGTGGTCACTTGAAAATATTGTGACCTAAAAAATGGCATATTACAATAATTTATTATAGAAATAATTTTTCTCATTTATCTTCTACATAATTGTAAATCACTTAACAATTTCAGCTCAATGTTATTTTCTAGGGAACACACATTATCCCCCTCTTTCTATGCATGACATATATAAAATCATTTGATTTAGGTGTAGCCCTTCATAAATGCCAAAAAGACTAGTCAAGGACTCATTAATGCACATGTTTGTTTATATCGTATAGTGGGTATATGTAAATTTATTTAAATCCATCAATTATTAATAACATTTATTCAATATTCCATGATGCCTACTAAACTTATTTATTTTTATCAATAGAACTAGAGAGTTCACATGGAAACTATATCTTAGAATGGGTGTCATTTTACACCTACAAATAAAGGTTTGGAGGTTACATTTCATGACACACCACATAAAGTAATGTTATGCTACCAAAATTCCTCCAGGGAGACTTGAAACCGTTATTATTTTACCTTTACCATCTATGAGAATTTATTGCACATTCCTACCCAATTTTTGGGTTAGAGCACACAAGGAGACAAAATACCCTCCCAAACCCAATCCCACAAACCTGTTGATGCCATGCCTTGCCATTCCATGACATTGTCATTACTTTCCAAGTCATTCCACGGAATGCCATTTCCATTTCCATGTCATTGTCATTACTTTCCAAGTCATTCCACGGAATGCCATTTCCATTTCCATGTCATTGTCAAACCTTTCCATTCCATGCCATTTTTATACCTTTCCAATCCATTCCATGCCATGTCATTTCCATGCCTTGCCATATTATGCCATTTCCATGCCAATGTTATGCCTTGCCAAGACATGCCATTTCCATTCTGTTCCATTGCCATGTCATTTCCATGCCATTTCAATTCCATTCCATTTCCACGCCATGCCATTGCCATGCCTTTAAAAGCCATGCCATGCCATTCCATTGTCATGTGGCTTCCCATGCCTTGTCATGTAGTTTCCCATTTTAACCTATATAAAAATAAATATAACTTTCCATTTTCATTCCATAACATTTCCATGCCTTGCCAAGCCAATAAATGATATTAACTAAGTTACAACAAGATAAATATAACAACCCTTAACACAAGTAATTATTAATTGAAAGGGGGATGAAAATGCAAGCCTAAACTAGGGTTTAGATAACAAATGCTTGTTGAAATCCAAGATGACACATAACAACCCTATAATATTCAAGACATCAAGCCCTAGAATATTCAAGACATCATTTCTATGCCTTACAATCCATTCCATGGAATGCCATTTCCATGCATTTTCAAGCCATGACATTGTCATGTAGCTTCCCAATATGGCACATAACAACCCTAGAATATTCAAGACATCAAGCCCTATAATATTCAAGACATCATTGCCATGGCACATAAAAGCCCTAGAATATTGAAGACATCATTTCCATGTTATTTCCATACATTTCCATGCCATTCCATACATAAGATTACGCCAACCCATATCATTCCATGCCTACAATATTCAATACATCAACCCCTTGCATTGCATTAACAAGACATGCCTTGATTTTGCATGCCTTTCCTTGCCATGCCTTGCCATGCCATGCCATGCATTGCCTTCCCTTTCTATTCCATGCAGTTCCTTACCATGCCATGCCATGCCATGCATTTCCTTGCCTTACCATGCCATGCCATGCAGGACTTGCCATACCTTTCCTTGTCATGCCATGACTTTCCTTTCCATGGTATGGTATAGTATTCCTTGCCTTGCCATGGTATGGTATGGTATGCATTTCCTTGTCATTTCCTTGTATGGTATGGTATGGTATGGTATGCATTTCCTTGTATGTATGGTATGGTATGGTATGGTATCCATTGCCTTGCCTTTTGAGGCCTTTCCATGCCTTGCATTGCCTTGCCTTTACTTTCTTGGCCTTGCCTTGCTTTGCATGGTATGGTATGGTATGGTAGTATGCATTGTCTTAGTATGGTATGGTATGGTATGGTATGTATTGTCTCAGTATGGTATGGTATGGTATGGTATGCATTTCCTTTCCATATCCTTGCATGGTATGGTATGAATTGTATGTTCTTATCCCTAACGTGATTGTAGAACAAATGAAAACAATGTTGTACATAGGCTACGTCATGGCGACGATCATTGCTTATGTAGAAGTGATACTCTTTCAATATAACTTTGTTTTTTTCATTACTATTCGGTCCATGTATGTATGTGATATGTACCATTATGATGAGCTTCTCTGAGTGATAATATTGGCTTTGAATATCATTTTGCGGTTGAAGGGTGGAGTTATCGGCAAAATCAAATACTGATAACATAGTACCAATAGGAAATGTATCTCTTCATATTCTAAAATGCTTGTCCTGCCATTGAGCCACATGGACATGTTAAACATAATGTCATGTATTTTCTAAAAATTCCTTCATGAAGTCACAAACGCATACTATGTACCATTATGTTGATCTTCTCTAAGTGATAATATTGTCTTTGAATCTCATTTTGCAGTTGAAGGGTGTATTTCAGCAAAATCAACCACTGATAACACAGTACCAACAAGAAATGTATCTCTACATATTCTAAAATGCTCATCCTTCCATCGATCCACATGGACATGTTGAACATAATGTTGTGCCTTTTCGACAAAGTCCTTCATGAAGTCACAAACTCATATTTGGGAAGTAACCAATTGTATCTTTTTTCTTTCCTTTCCTCCATCAATATCATATACCACATATTTAAATCTTTGTAAGGCAACCTCCTTCCTCCCCAATTCATACACATTCTTACATGGATGCACTTTCTCAGTAATGTTATTCCACCGCACCTCGGGCATGTCCCATCTAAGCATGATTTTTGATAAAATGTAAAACCCTCTGGCTTTGTACACAAGATGTTGTGAATAAAGTCTCTAGATGACGACGGTGGCAATATAACTAGGCATTCCTGCAAAAGGGTGTTATGCAAAACAAAAAAAAGATGTGTGTGCGTGTGTGCGTGTGTGTGTGTGTCATGATAATAACCATACTCAATGTGATATCTACAACAGCACATGTTACAAATTGTGTTTATTCGAACATACCAATGCTTGCATTTATGGAAAGATCTTTGGCCTAAGTTAAGTGCACTATGTATTTTATGAATCTCTCATACAATTATGTCTATGTAATTTCAAGAAAATGTTTAATATGGGGTTCACATTCCCTATATCCCCTTCTCAATTTTAGTACATCTTTTTGGTTGGAAGAAGGCCTTGTGTTCTCATGCCAGAAATCCTAAACTAGTCCCTTAACTACTCCAATTAACTTTATGTCAAAGCGAGGTAGCCTTCCAGTGAAGGCCCACAAATATGTGGGACACTTGTGTCAAGGCTATCTCGTCTATGAGAATACTTTATAAGGGTTTTGACATTTCATTTCAAGAGGTGAGAGGTTTGTTGTAGAAAATGATGTGTTCTTGTCATCTTACTAACAATTGACTAAGACAAGCCACGTCGCGTAGCATTTCGATCTTTAGAACGAGACTTCTTACCAATTCTTTGAAAATAATCTACAAGGTTTATAACAATATGATGACTTGTTTCTACACTTTTGACTATTTTAATGCCTAAAATTCTCCTAACAACAGTCAAACTTCTAGATTTTAACAAAGATAAAAATAATTGACATTTAGCAGCATCTGATTTTGGTTAAAAATATTCTTGAATGATTTTATATAAGAGTGATAATGAATAGTACAGTTAGGTAACTTACCTTCAAGTGATTCTAGACCACTTTCATCGACCTAAATCAGGGATGATTTTAAGGATGAAAATTTATTTTAAAATGTAGAAACCTTGGCGAATATTACTAACCCTTCAGATGCCAACTATAAATGTTTGGCGATATTTTCGTAAAAATATTCAAATTTCTAAGGATTTTATATAGTTTTTATAAAATTTTGGCGATTTTTAAGGTTAAAAATTTTTATCCTATAGAATTTGGGCGAATCATTTTTAAAATAACGAATCTCGTTTTTGGAAAAACCATGGAAAATTAGCCCAGGAGAGAAATTTAGCCCCTAAAATCATCCACAACCTAAATGTGTTTAGGAGTTCTTCGCCACATAGTGCTCAATCTAGGTAGGGATGATGAACCCCTATTCTATCACTCCTGACCTCCATGTTATGGAGTTAACAATGTTGCAGTTATTTCTCCTTCAATCACTTACAGATCAACTGTGGGAGGAGAGTGGACATGATATTGTCTATTTTCTGGAACATTTGATTGTCCAACAAGAGATTGCACCACAAGACCTTCTTCACCACAATGTTGTACACTAGTTTCTTCTCTAATTTCATCCATTGTATAATCAACTCCGAGAAAATCCTCCATCATCTGGTCATCCACAAAAAAAATTCCTGATGAGATATTGTTTGGATTGCTCTCTAATGAACTCTTGCACTTTGCTTCTGGTGATGGAGGAGAAACAATAGAGGCATCTATTTTGCTAGAAATTGGATTTCCCTCTTCTGAAAGCCTACGCTTTGAGTACATATGTAACTTTTCCTTTTTTCTTTCTTCTTCTACCTTTTCGATCAGTTTATTTTTTCTCGAGGAATTTCTTTCTAGAATCTGGTGGTTCCCCATGTTTAAAGATAAAAATTGGCTTCCAAATACCCACCCAAAATTTGTCTTTGTATTATGTAATAAGGCACAACCAAGTGGATAAATTTCTTTTTGTATTACAAAAGAAGACACATGTAATAATTTTAATTCCAATTGCACTTGGACAAATTTGTCAATTCCAAGAAGACACAAGAAGATACAAACAACAATTCCAATTGCACTTGGACAAATTTGTGTTCCAATTCCAAGAAGACACAAGTAGATACAAACAACAATTCCAATTTCACTTGACAAAGTTGTCTTGCAAATTTTCCTACAATGGTCCGGCAATAGCACAAAAGTCTCTATGAATCTAACAATAACACTAAAATAAGTAAAACATGTTTGTGTGGGATATTTTTTTTGAAGTTGTCTCGGATTTGTTTCAGCCATGGGATAGATGAGGTGGGGTGTGCTTGGTACCAAATAATTACCAACAGGAATGAACACATGTTCCTAGAACACGTGTGCATTCTTGGAACATGTGCGCATTCCTGATAAGCATAAACGACCAAAAATTACAACTTATTCAAGTCATAGGAGTGCATGTGCATGTGTTTCTCGAACGCGTGTGCACTAAAGCACGTGCACATTCTAGGAACACACATGCATTCCTACTGAGCATAAACAACCAACAACTACAACTCAGTCAAGTCATAGGAGCGCATGTGTGCTCTTAATGCAATGGATATAACATTTAACATACACCAAACATATTTATGAATAAATATGTATAGGGGTATGGGAACAACTAAGGCCTAAGGGGTTAGGATTGAAAGTGTTTTCAAGGATAGAGAAATGGTTAGAGAGCCAAGATGTGGGTGATGTGGGTGAAATGGTTGTACACAATGTATATTCATAGTGCACTCAAGGCTTGAGTGCAGAGAAGGTTAAGGATTGTGTATAAGTTATGCCTAGGCTTAGATGGAGCTAGGGGGGTCTATGTCATGGTCTACGTCAAGATATAGGTCAATGTATAAATCTATATATAGCTCTATGTCATGGTCTACATCAAGCTCTGGGTCATTTTCTAAATCTATCTCTATCTTTGTGCCATGGTCTAGGTCATGGTCTAAGTCTATGTCATGATCTACGTCATGGTCATCGTATAGGTATAGGTCATGCTCCAAGTATTTCTATGTTTAGGTTTAGTTATATTTCTTTACATGTCTAATTCAAGGCCATTTATTTCATTGTGATCTAAGGAGGAGATATGCAGAGAGAGGAAGAAAGAGAGTGTGAGAAGGGGAGAGGGGAAGAAAAAGAGAGTGAGGGATAGAGAGAGGGGGGGTAGAGAGTGAGAGAGTGAGAGTATGGGGGGTCTATGTCATGGTATATTTCAAGCTCTAGGTCATTGCCTAACTCTAGATCTAGATCTATGTCATGGTCTAGGTCATGGTCTATGTCAAGATCTAGGTCATCATCTAAATCTAGCTCTAGCTCTATGTTGTGGTCTAAGTCATGGTCTAGGTCTGTGTCATGGTCTACATCATGGTCATCGTATAGGTATAGGTAATGCTTTAGGTCTTTCCATTTATAGGTCTTGTTATGTCTAGGTTTATGTCTAGGTAAGGGCCATTTCTTTCCTTGTGATGTAGGGAGGGGGTTGCATAGAGTGGAAGAAAGAGAGTGTGAGAGGGGGAGAGTGGAATAAAAATAGAGTGAGGGATAGGGAGATAAAGAGGGGGGGTAGAGGGTGAGAGAGTGAGAGGAAGGGGGGGAAAAGAGGGAAGGGGGGTTAGATATATGAAAATAGAGTGAGGTGGGGAGAGTGGGGGAGAGAGGGGGATATAGGGAGCGAGAGAGTGGGGGTTAGATGTAAGAGGTAAATATAGAATGGGATAGGTATGGATTGTTTGAGAGTGTGATAGGATGGGAGAGGAATACCAAGAGGGGGTTAGAGAGAGATAGGTGGGAGAGAGAGTGGGACTAAGACTAACAACAAGGAAAGAGATAGAAAGAGGTGGTAGATGTAGGAGATAAAGAGGGTATAGATAGTGGGAGGGAGGGACAAAGGGGAAGAGAGAGAGAGAGAGAGAGAGAGAGAGAGAGAGAGAAGGGGGGGAGGGGAGGGAAAGGGATGGAGGGAGGAGGGAGAGAAATAGATGGATGGAGAGAGAGAGAGAGAGAGAGAGAGAGATAGTCAAAGAGATGGGATATAGAGAGGGATTCAAACATTAATAGTGAATAAAGAATATTGAATCAACTAAAATATTAAATGCTTATATTAAAATAAAAAAGCATAATCAAGGTACCATAATCATCATTAAATCATGTGAGATAATTATTAAACCGTAGGTGAATGGTCATATCCATAAAATATCACTATAAAACAAGAGGTATAGGTATACTACACTTAGGGCTTGGGTGTGCATGGGGTTAAGCGTAGAGTGTAGGTTATTTGTAGGATTAGATGGAGATAGGGGGTCTAGGTGATGGTATAGGTCTAGTTCATGGTTATGTTCATATAATTACTCATATAAGTAATCCATTGGAATAAGAACAAAAACTTCACACTCACCTTACAGGCGAGGCTACATTTCTTCATTGCACATATCCTTTATTCGTTGTGAGACATGCCTCTCCTTTATATGGACAGAGAGAGAGGGAGGTAGAAATAGGGGAAAATAGAGAGAGAGAGAGAGAGAGAGAGAGAGAGAGAGAGAGAGAGAGAGAGACTAACAACAAGGAGAGAGAGAGAGACTGAGTG
>ML782502.1:1144732-1159849 GCA_009831015.1 Picea engelmannii
TGCCAAAAATCCCTATCATTTTTCCCTTGAAAATCACCAAATCTAGTCAAAAAATTCCCTTTTGACTTTCATCTCCAATAATGGCCTTCAGATTTTGATTTGATAATTCATAACCAGCTTATTGAAGAAGAATTCAAACCATTAAAACCCAAAAATTCTTGATATGGGAGAAAATTTGGCTATTATGGCCGTGACAGGCTTTCCACAGCAAACTTACCCAAAAATCTACTCCTGCGCTGTTGAAAGTCGCCACTTTCCACAACTAACTGGTTATAATTCTGCCTTTTGCGCTAGGGAAAGCGCAGATTTTTTCAAAATCAAATTTCTCAGTCATGGAGAGTCCGTTTTGCATGTTTAAATAGTCGATCGACATATACAAATCCTGAACATTCAAATGGTGCTTTCAGATCTACATTTGGAGCTCAGGAATCTAGTCAATTTTTCCCTACAAGATTAGGCATCTTTCCTTCAAAAATGCCGGTGCGTTTTTGAGTGCTAACACTCACAACAACCTCTGGGAATTTACAGAGTGATAACACTTAGTGAGATTTTAGGATGAGATCTCACCCATTGATTAGACTTGGCTAGATCTAATCTAGGCCATTGATCTTTTAGGGTTGGCTCAAAGAGGCTAAAGAGAGGGTAAAGGTATTTTTGGAGACTCATTCTGAACATGTGAGTTTTGGAGAAGGGAATTGGGGCGCATTTCTTGAGGAGAAGGAGGGCGCACTTCATGAGGGTTTGAGAAAAACCCTTGATTGATTGAGGAGAAGCTTGAGGTTGGTTTGAGCTTGCATGGAGAGCATTTCCATGGAGCCATAGCTTCCATCTCTGAGAGGGAGAATTTTCATGGAGGAGGGGTGCATCTTGAATAGGAGGGGCGCATCTTGAGGAGGAGGGGCACATATTGAGGAGGAGGGCACATTTTGTTTCCTTCATTTGCTCATCAGAGGAGGAGGACTTGTCATATTGAGATGAGATCTGATGCATAGAGAGAGGAGAGCTTGGGTGCTTGTTTCTGTGGAGAGAGACATTCAGTTTCTGGCTCAGTTTATTTATGGTGATCATTTCTGCTAAGAGGAAGGTGCACATGTTGAGAGGATTGGAAGCTACCTGGTAGCAGATATTCTTGGAGGATTCGAGCTCTGACAGTTTCAGTGGAGAGGAATCACAGGAGAGCACATTCCTATGCAGAGATTTCTTCATTGGGTTACTAATGATCTAGGGTGCTTCAATTCATTGCAGAGGGCAACAAAGGGAGAGGGAGCACCACAAATTGGGCACTTCTTTCTCTCGTTCTTGTGGCAAGGCTCGTGAGGAGATTTCTATGTATACAAGTTCCATTGTATTTCATTACTTTTTGTATCTCTTGCTTTGATCATCATTATATAGACATATATCCCAAACTAGTTTTCCTCGGGGGGGTTTTATCCAGGGTCATGTTGACCAAAAATACCTGTGTACAAAAATGCATGTGTTGGTATCTTAGATATGTTCATTTTCAGCTGTAAAGATCTTTAGGTGTTTTGTACTTATTTTAGTATGCATGTGCTAACTTCTGGTTACTAAAACTACATGCTAGAGCACCTAAAATTGGAAGTGCAACCATAACAAATCAGCAAGAATTTCTTGGATTATTGGCTGTCCTAAAATAGTAGCAAACATTATCATAACAGTTGAAACTTAGAGTCAATCTTTAGTAAAACACGGACCCAGTTGACAAGCTTGATAGGACCTGAAAATCTTCATGGTATCAGATCGTTGGTGGCTGAAATTTTGAGTAGTTGAGATAGCATTTTGTTGGTTGTCATACACTTCTTCTTGGAATATTTTTTAGGACAGCCATTGACTCATTCAGTGGTTGTTAGAGGGCAGAATTTTGTAGAGGAAAGTTGGGCAGTTTTTTTGGCACTTGTGGACAACCTCTTTTCACACCTACGTGGACAAGAGTGAGGTTGTAGTTGACGACCTCTTTTCACACCTACTGACTAGGAGTGAGGTCATGGATTCACTTGCCTCTTTTCACACATGTGTTGACAGGAGTGAGGCATCGTTCCTTTGCATTGGGAGCATTAGAGTGAGCGCAGTTGGCAGACATGTGAGTATCTCAGATGCGTGTGGAGGACAGGCTAGCTAGAGCTAGCAATTGGTTGCCTTGGAAGGAAAGGATGGTCTTTGTCTTAGAGGACCTCGAGCTATGGGACATAGTCGAGGCAGTTGTTCCTCCCATTCTTGTCACTTCTCCCGTCTTGGTAGAAGAATTCAGGAGGAAGAACAATAAGACAAAGAGGATCATATGTGATGTTGTGAGAGATCACATTATTCCCCACTTGACTGGGAAGACTTGTGCATACGAGATGTGGGCATCTTTGTGCAAGTTGTACGAGAGCTCTAATGAGAACCAAAAGATGGTTCTTCATGACCTACTCAGGGGCATTCACATGCTCGAGGACAAGATGGTTACTTCATTCCTTGGTAGATACACACAGATCAGAGATGAGTTGGCAATCATTGGAGAGGTTGTGAACCCTAACTCTTTGGTGAGGCAAGTTATGAATAGCTTCACCAAACCGTGGGGTCCATTTCTACGGGGCATTGTTTCCAGGGAGGTTATGCCTACATGGGAGAGGATGTGGGATGAATTCGTCCAGGAGGAGATTAGGCTTGCAGCCGAGGCTTCTGGACAACAGCAGAAGACAGTTTCTGGTGACGAGAACCTTGCTCTTTGGGCAAAGGGAAAGAATAATACCGGCCATGGAGGTCGGTAGGGTCCCAAGTTTGGGGCCCCACCACAGGGAGGAGAGAGAAACAAAAGTGGGCAGAAAAGAGACATGAGAACAGTGAGATGCTTTACTTGTGGAGAGATGGGTCACTATGCAGGATAGTGTCCCAAGAAGAAGAAGAAGAAGAAGTAGTAGGATGTGTTAGCAACAACAACAGAGGAGATAGAGTTCGAGGAGAATTTTGCGAGAGAGTGTGCATTCATTGCTACTTTATCTGCTATTACACTATCCAACGTTAGTTGGGGAGACCGATTTGATGAGAACCGACTGACTCACAACAGTGATTCAAAGGGAGATGATACTCAGTGTCCCTGGACAGCTTCAGAGTGGGTGACTGGTCCACCCAGTATAGCTACAGTTTCAGAGAAGCCGAGTGATCCGAAATCGGATTCAGAAGCCTGACAGGGCATGAAAAATGCTCAAAAATGAAAGTGGTCGAAATCCGATGAAACCAACACCATTGCTTCCGTCTCGTCTTCTTGATTCCAGTGGTATATTTACTTTGTCAAACATAGTCCATATGGAGAAGATATCGCATTATGTCCGCCAAGCCAAACAGGCAAAATTTTTGGATGCTGACTGTACCTGTCCATACAGTCCGTACAATCCGTACATGACACGTGGTAGTCCATACAGGACACATGGCAGCACCAGGATATGACATGTGGCAGGTCCATACAGGACACGTGGTAGCACCAGGAGATGACATGTGGCAGGTCCATACAGGACACGTGGCAGCCTCAGGCAGTGACATGTGTCAGGCAGATTTGGCGTTTTTGGTGTACGGCTGGACCAACCCCGAGGTGACACGTGTCACCACTGAAGGGGTGACACGTGGCACGGGTGACGTCAGCAGCTGACGTGGCATGATGACAGAGCGTACGACATTCGATGTGGTGATGACGTGGCAAGGCTGACAGAGCATACGACTTCTGACGTGGTGATGACGTGGCAAGGCTGACTGGGCGTACGACATGTGATGAAGTGGAAAGCGATTATTGGTTGACAATCGTCAAATCAGATGTTGACACGTGGAATTTAATTGGCAAGTGATTGGGTGCCACGTGGCCCAATCACGGGCTGCCACGTGGCACCCGGGAATAGGCTGTTGGTTTGTTATTAAAAAAAAGTTGTGTGGTCGGCCGGGTTCGAACCGGCGACCTCCCCACCAACAGAGCCTTAACAAAGGTCCCGTAACCACTCTACCTCGTATTGGTTCTTGTTAATGTAACGGACGAAATCATTTTTGAATTGGTTTAAAGTTTGGTTCGGCGGGAAAAGGGGTCGGGGCCTAAGCCCCAGCCCTTGACATATCATATGACCCCACCATAGAACCCGGAGCGCGGTAGGAGTTGCCATTTTATGCGCAGTTTATTTAACCGTTACATGTGCGCGGTTCTTTGCGTTTTGTTTACCGGTTATAATGTTTTAACCCATGGTCATATATGTTTTTATGTGATCGTAATTAACGCGTGGGGGGATTTTAAACATGGCGCGCGGTTTATATATAACGGTTACCATAACAATTGGCGCATTTAAGTTTATTAGCCCGTGGTTTTGGGCCTAAGAGCCAGCAATGCCACATGACCAAGTGCTGGAGCGCGCAAAAAGGGGTGGCCCGCGCTAGCGCGTGGCCACATTGTTCTATATGACCACCTTCAAAGGGGCGCACGCCATGGCTTGGGGGCTTAAGCCCATTTTTAAACTATAATATGGTTTTAAAAGTGGGTTTTATAACCACTTTTGTTAATTAAATGTAATTTAACCCATTGTAATGGTTTTTATCCATTTTTGGGGGTTATTAGACATTTTTGGAGCCTAAATTCGTGGAGGAAGTTGGAGATGGATAACCAACTTCCCAACTATTTAACCAAGGCCATTTTGAGGCCAAGGGGACAACTTTTGAGAGCAATTCAGAGCAGAGATGCTGAGGAAAAGCCAATTCAAAGCCAGTTTGAGGCAGGGAAGCCGTTGAGGAGGAGATGATGTCGGACCGTTTCTGAGAGCTCGGGACATCCGTTTCAGGTGCCGTTTTTTGTGCATGGTTCCAGAGATCTGGGCGAACATGACCCGATCATTCTATAAGCCATTCAGCATTGTAAAGATGTACTATTAAGCTTTCGAACAGAAATAAAGAATCCTCCCCCACAGAGAAAAGGCCCGGAGACGTAGGCAAAGTTGTGCCGAACTCCGTTATCAACCTGTGTATTATGGTTTGTTGTCTTTCATTGCATTTCAGATCTGCATATATGTAAATGCCTGTATAATTCTTTTTCTTTTCTCGTTCTTTCGTTAAGTTTCCCAATGGTCAATTAATTCATGAAAATTAAAAACTCAACCATAAGTCATTTGAAAAATCCTGACGGATCAAGTGGTATCAGAGCTAGTTGACGTTTGGATTTGAGTTTTGCATGTTAACCAAAGAAGAGCTCATCTCAAGGAAGAAAATGGCATCTACAGGAGGACTTTCTCAAGATGAGAAGGAGTTCATAGATTCGGTGTTTGCCATGGCCGAGATGGTGAAGGTGTTGTATGAAGACTACTTGGAATGAAAGAGCACGGTTCAAGAGAAAGCTTCAAAGAACAACAAAGGAAAAGAAGCATTGAAGGAAGTGCCTTCTACATCTGTTTCAGAAAAAACACTTGAGGTATGCAATGAAGGTTCCTCATCAAATTTTCCTCATTCTCATCAAGTTGGTTTTGGTGAATTCGAAAAACACACAAAAGGTGTAGGTTTGAGAATATTAACCAAGATGGGCTATGAAAAAGGAAAGGGCCTTGGACGTCGAGGTCAAGGCATTGTAAATCCTATTGAGGTTGAGGAAAGGCCTCGATACTTAGGATTGGGATATGAAAGAGGGGACCTTGGAGAGTCTTCCAAGATGGGTTCCAAATCTTCAGAAGCAAGTGATGCTTCAAATGGCCAACTTAAGACATTGCAAGAACACTTCACAAAGGGAAATGGCGCATCACTTCAGGGTTGCGGTAGTGAATGCAAGTCGGCTCCAAAGAAAGGTGAAGATCAACATGGAAGGTATAATGGTCATGTTTTTGATAATTCTTCTTTTGATTATAATAAGTATAATCAAGCAAACCGGAACTTGTGGAAACTTTATCCATGTGCTTATTGTCTTTCACCTAAGCATTGTGTTGCCAAGTGTTGGAAGAGACAAACTTTGTACAGGAAACCTATGTCGTCCAGGAAGGAAACACGACGTAAAGGCTCAAGTCCACCATGGAAGAAGGAGAAGGTTAAGCAAGTCTGGATGCCAAAAACTCGTTGTACGTTTTGCAGCAAGAGTGGACATCAAAAGGCTAGTTGTTGGAAGCTTAATCCAGAGCTTCATCCAAGGAAGGACAAAAGGATTTTGCATGTACCCACGAAGGAGGAAGGATTACCAGCGAAGCAAGAGGAACAGTGTGAAGGAGAGAAACCAGTCACTTGGTTCTGCCAGAAGTGGATGTCTCAACTTCATTGTATTTTGCTTCCATTAATGTAATCATCTTTCAGAGACAAAGAGCAAGCCGGGTGGCCTATATCGAGCTTGTTGAGTGGTCAGTAACCTTTTGGGGACCAAAAGGTCTTATTGTTGGGAGGTGTGATCTGAAATCAGATTCAGAAGCCTGACAGGGCATGAAAAATGCTCAAAAATGAAAGTGCTCGGAATCTGATGAAACCAACACCATTGCGTCCGTCTCATCTTCCTGATTCTGGTGGTATATTTACTTTGTCAAACAGAGTTCGTATGGAGAAGATATCGCATTATGTCCACCAAGCCAAACAGGCAAAATTTTTGGATGCTGACTGTACCTGTCCGTACAGTCCGTACAGTCCGTACAAGACACGTGGCAGGTTCGTACAGGACACATGGTAGCACCAGGAGATGACACGTGGCAGGTCCATACAGGACACGTGGCAGCCTCAGGCAGTGACACGTGTCAGGCAGATTTGGCATTTTTGGTGTACGACTGGACCAACCTCGAGGTGACACGTGTCACCACTGAAGGGGTGACACGTGGCACGGGTGACGTCAGAAGCTGATGTGGCATGATGATAGAGAATACGGCTTCCGACGTGGTGATGACATGGAAAGGCTGACAGAGCGTACGGCTTCCGACGTGGCGATGACGTGGCAAGGATGACTGGGCGTACAACATGTGATGAAGTGGCAAGCGATTATTGGTTGACAGTCGTCGAATAAGATGTTGACACATGGTGTTTAATTTGCAAGTGATTGGGTGCCACGTGGCCCAATCACGGGCTGCCACATGGCACCCAGGAATAGGCTGTTGGTTTGTTATTAAAAAAACGTTGTGTGGTCGGCCGGGTTCGAACCGACGACCTCCCCACCAACAGAGCCTTAACAAAGGTCCCATAACCACTCTACCGCATATTGGTTCTTGTTAATGTAACAGATGAAATCATTTTTGAATTGGTTTGAAGTTTGGTTTGGCGGGAAAAGGGGTCGAGGCCTAAGCCCCAACCCTCGACATATCATATGACCCCACCATAGAACCCGGAGCGCAGCAGGAGTTGCCATTTTATGTGTGGTTTATTTAACCGTTACATGTGCGTGGTTCTTTGCGTTTTGTTTGCCGGTTATAATGTTTTAACCCATGGTCATATATGTTGTTATGTGATCGTAATTAACGCGCGGGGGGCTTTTAAACATGGCGCGTGGTTTATATATGACGGTTACCATAACAGTTGGCGCATTTAAGTTTATTAGCCCGTGGTTTTGGGCCTAAGAGCCAGCAATGCCACATGACCAAGTGCTGGAGCGCGCAAAAAGGGGTGGCCCGCGCTAGCGCGTGGCCACATGGTTCTATATGACCACCTTCAAAGGGGCGCACGCCATGGCTTGGGGGATTAAGCCCATTTTTAAACTATAATATGGTTTTAAAAGTGGGTTTTATAACCACTTTTGTTAATTAAATGTAATTTAACCCATTGTAATGGTTTTTATCCATTTTTGGGGGTTATTAGACATTTTTGGAGCCTAAATTCGTGGAGGAAGTTGGAGATGGATAACCAACTTCCCAACTATTTAACCAAGGCCATTTTGAGGCCAAGGGGACAGCTTTTGAGAGCAATTCAGAGCAGAGATGCTGAGGAAAAGCCAAGTCAAAGCCAGTTTGAGGCAGGGAAACCGTTGAGGAGGAGATGCTGTCAGACCGTTTCTGAGAGCTCGGGACATCCGTTTCAGGTGCCATTTTTTGTGCATGGTTCCAGAGATCTGGGCAAACATGACCCGATCAGTCTAGAAGCCATTCGGCATTGTAAAGATGTACTATTAAGCTTTCGAACAAAAATAAAGAAGCCTCCCCCACATAGAAAAGGCCCGGAGACGTAGGCAAAGTTGTGCCGAACTCCGTTATCAACCTGTGTATTATGGTTTGCTGTATTTCATTGCATTTCAGATCTGCATATATGTAAATGACTGTATAATTCTTTTTCTTTTCTCGTTCTTTCGTTAAGTTTCCCAATGGTCAATTAATTCATGCAAATTAAAAACTCAACCATAAGTCATTCGAAAAATCCTGACGGATCACCGAGCAAATAGAGAGTTGGTGCTACAACTTCAGTGCATCAGAGGATGAGGAGGAGGATCAGTAGGGCACCACAGAGGCTTGAGCCTCACATGGCTTATGAGACGGGAAGATCAGGTTTTGGATCCACTTCAGGTGGAGGTGACTTGGCGAGAGGCCAAGTTCATGAATCTTGGTGAGAGACAAAGAGAGGGAGACTCTTGGTGAGATACTAAGAGTAGTGACTCTTGGTCAGATGCCGAGAGTAGGAGGAAATCCTTGGTGGGAGACCAAGGTGGAGATCTTCGGTGTGATGTCGAGATCTAGGTGATGTTGGATACATGGAGAGTCAGTGCCATTTACAGATCATACAGATTGAGTAGATCTGTGACAGAGTCCACTTTCAACGATCAGGGTACAACCATACTCACCGAGCATATGTAAGGAGGCAACCATGTCTTCTACAGGGACGGATTGGTGGTGATGAGCACTTTTCTCAGTAAGAGGGAGTGTTGAGATTTGGGTACCTTGGAAAGTGGTCCTCATGTGCTTATGACTCTCTAAGCACAAAGGGGGAAGAGTATTACCCTTGTACTTTACTTTATGATCCTAATTTCACTTTGACTTTGGAGTTTTAAGTCAAAAGTGAAATATGTTACTTAAGTCATAAAGTGACAATTAATTCACAATGTGGGTGAATTAATAGACATGAAGCAACTAAGGAAAGTGGGTTTCCTTAGTGAGATTTTATGATGAGATCTCACCCATTGATTAGACTTGGCTAGATCTAATCTAGGCCATTGATCTTTTAGGGTTGGATCAAAGAGGCTAAAGAGAGGGTAAAGGTATTTTTGGACACTCATTCTTCACTTGTGAGTTTTTGAGAAGGGAAGAGGGGCACATTTCTTGAGGAGAAGGAGGGTGCACTTCATGAGGGTTTGAGCAAAACCCTTGAGAGCTTGAGGAGAATCTTGAGGTTGGTTTGAGCTTGCATGGAGAGAATTTACATGGTTCCATAGTGATGACGCACTCCCCCTCCACAACCCGCAGGTCGGAAGGTCCACATCAACACATGATCTTTCCCTTTACACTGGCCCGAAGAACTTTGAGATGGCTCTTCTATTTCCCTTTCGGGAAATCTGCACCCACACTTAACTTTGAGAAATCCCCTTTATACTTCTGGAGATCGGACTTCACACTTTCGTGAATCCAACGGTCGAGCACCTATCTATCAATTCCCCGAAACCCAAAAACAGTCAACGCTGACCCTTTCTCCTTTCTCTTTTGGACTTTTCCTTATCGCGATTTTGGCGGTCGTAGTGTCAAGCAACTTGTTCCTGCGATTCTCAAAACCCAATTCTCCGAATTTCAGACGCGCTCACAAAGTTGACCCTTCAATGCCTCTTTACTCCATCGGGACTTCGGACATCGCAATGTCACGAATCCTAATGCAAAGGTTTCGGGACTTCACCCTACGAAACCCTGAAACAGTCAACTGAATTGACTTTTTGTCGAGAGTGCACCACCTGTCCACTCGCTTACTCCTCTATGGTCCACACAATCCTTCTAGATTTTGGGAATTCGCATTTCATGATTTCGCGATTGTCGTTGCAAAGTTTACGGGACTTCAACCTACGAAACCCCAATATAAAAATCCACGTGTAAATCCAACGACCCTTGTGGCTTGGATCTACAGTCCTACTCCTCTTGAGCTTAGAACCTTTTGCAACACTCGATGTAACTTTCCTGCTCCTCTGTGAGATCGAATGGCTCACAGGACTTCACGGATTCTCAACAGAGAATTCCGACTGTCCGTCTCTTCCTTTGAGGATTCGTCCTCCTGTGGTCCGACGTCACTATGCCTTCTTACAAACTTTCAAGGCACTTGGTCTCTGCCTTTTTTCGACTCCTTCGAAGGTCTAATTCCTTCTGAGCTTTCCCCAACTTTGAATCTTTCAGAGAACTCTTGCACGCACTCCTTGTGGTAGACTTTCAAATACATTCGAGTGTTGAAATCCTTCGACCCTGCACACACCTGCAGCGGTAGTCTCTCAATACTCCACTCAGGTCCACAACCTCGAGACTTCACTCAGCCTACACACTCCTTGCACGGCTCCTATGCCCAACTGCACTTATGTGGAAATGAGAACAAAAAGATTTCTCTCTTGAGCTTTTAGAGACAACCCCTGAACACCTTGTCAATGCACTCCTTGCGGACAATTCAACTACACTCCTTGTAGGAACTCTTGCTCAGATAGAGAAACAATTGAAACCCATTCCTTTTCCCTTTCCTCTCAAATTTCAAACATTCAACAAGAAATCATTCATACATAGAATAAAAGCAATTGCATGACATAAAGAGTAAAAACATTCATGAGCATAAAATTCAAAGATGCATACACAGAGAATATATGGACACCATGAGTCTGAATCACAACTTTCTTGTATTAATTCAGAACTTTTGTACATGGAGTCTGCTACACAGCTCTCTTTGCTTCTCTTCTATGCTCTTTCTGATAATCTCATCTTCTAATGTTACAATATACAATGAGGGTGTCTATATCCTGTTTCCCTCTTGCGCTCTAAAACTGTCTAATCTAACATTCAATTCTATCTACCTACATTTACTACTATAAATGTCTCCTACCTACTAAGGACGAGAGAAAATCGCTCAAGTTCCATTTACATTATACAAGTGCGCCCCTTCTTAATTATCTCATTTAAGATCGCACAATAACTTCAAGGAAAATTCAAAAATTTGTACTGGGCACTTTTCCAGCTTTTCGTTGTCTCTGTGTTGGCTCGCTTGAGATGCTCCTGCATCATACTCCCTGGCTTGAAAATTTTCATGGGCTCCTGTCCATGAGATCGCGCACTGTTTGTCCATGCCTCTGGATCTCTGCTTCGTTCTCCCAGCTGGCATCTTCAACTAGATGGCCTTTCCACTTGACCAAATATTCAAAGTATTGCTTTCGCCTGGTCTTCTTGCTTACTCTTTTGTCCAATATGCATTCCATCTGTGGCTTTTATGCAACTGGCATCTGCTTTGTCCACTGGATCACTGGTTGCTCATCTCCTATTCCTGTTTCCTAAGCTTTATATGTTGTACAAATCTGAGATATTGAATATCAAAGAAATTTTGATCCCATTGGGTAATTCAATCTCGTAAGCATTCGCCCCAAATTTCTTCAAGACCTTACACGGTCCGATTTTCTTCATCTTCAGCTTATTATATGTTCCTCTCGGGAACCTTTCCTTTCTCAAATGTTCTAGAACCAAATCACCAACCTCAAACTGAAGTTGTCTTCTGTGTTGATCTACTCTGTGCTTATATTCCTAGTACGAACTCTGCAAACGTTCCTTCACCTGGCTGTGAAGTTCCCTCATCGCCTCTACGAAATCTTCTGCATTAGCGCTCCTAATCACATTCTGTTCTGAATCCCTCAACTCAGAAATTCCTCTTGGCTGCATGCCATAGACAACCTGAAATGCCCTTTTCCCTGTGCTCCTGTTAACTAAGTCGTTATAAGCAAATTCTGTCTGTGGTAATATGTGGTCCCACTGGTTGTGGTGTTCTGTCACCAAGCTTCTCAGCAAGTCTCCCAGACTTTTGTTCACCACTTTTGTCTGTCCATTCGTTTGAGGATGATATGCCGAACTAAACAACAAGTTAGTCCCCAGCTTCTTCCATAAGGTCCTCCAAAAGTGCCCTATGAACTTGGTGTCTTGATCCGAAACTATGTTTCTTGGTAAGCCATGAAGTCGAATGACCTCTTTGAAAAACATATTCGCAATGTGAGTTGCGTCACTAGTCTTCTGACATGGAATGAAGTGTGCCATCTTGGAAAATCTATCCACCACCAAAAAGATTGAGTCAAATCCTCTTTGTGTTCTTGGCAACCCCAATATGAAGTCCATGCTGATTGCATCCCACAGCCTCTCAGGTATGGGTAATGGTTGATAAAACCCTGCGTTCTGTTTCCTTCCCTTTGAATGCTAGAAAATTCTGAATCTGTCCACGAATATCTTGATGTCTACTCGCATTCTCGGCCAAAAATATGACTCATTCAACTTTGCGAACATCTTTTCGTGACCAAAGTGTCTTGCCAATCCTCCACTGTGTTTCTCCTTCAGCAAATTCTCCCTCATGGAGCATTTCGGAATACACAGTTGATTACTTTTAAACACTAATCCTTCCTGGATCATGTATTCTGCCCATTGGCTTGTATCCTTGAGAATTGGATTCTCAGCTGCTTCATATGCCTCCTTAAAATCCTGATCATCTACGTACATGTTCCTGAGGTCATCAAAACCCAATGTTTTGACTCTGAACTCCTGCAATAGAAAACACTTCCTTCTCAAAGAATCAACAACTTTGTTAGCAGTACCAGAAATATGTTTAATCACAAAAGTGAAATTCTGCATATACTCAACCCATTTAACATGTCTCTGATTCAACTTTTCCTGTTGAGTCACAAACTGCAATGCATGATTGTCACTGTATAAGACAAACTCTTTCGGGATCAAGTAATGCCTCCGTTTCTTCAATGCCTGGATGATAGCATAGAATTCCTTATCATAAGTGGAGTATTTCACTTTCGCTTCATTCAGATTCTTGCTGAAGTATGCTATCGGCATGTCTTCCTGACTCAAGACTTCCCCGATTGCAAATCCACTTGCATCGCATTTCACTTGAAATGTCTTTTGGAAGTCCGGCAACACCAAAACTGGTTGTTCCGTGATCTTCCTCTTCAACAGATTGAAACTCTTTTCAACCTCTTCTGTCCAGTGAAAAGACTTGTGTCTTTTCTTCACTGTGTCCATCATTGGTGCACTAATCCCACTGAAATTCCTGATGAATTTTCGGTAGAAACTAGCCAATACGTGAAAACTTCTCACCTCAAAGGTATTCTTCGGTGATGGCCAATTCTTGATTACCTCCACCTTATCTGGATCCATCCTCAACTCATCTATAGAAATAACAAATCCCAAGTAAATGAGCTCTGTCTTCATGAATGAGGATTTCTTCATGTTTATCAACAACTTCTCCTGCTGTAACTTCTGCATCACTGTAGCCAAATGCTTCAGATGCTCTGCCACTGTTTTATTGAAAACCAGTATGTCATCTAAATACACAATGACAAATTTTTCGATGAACTCCCTCAGGAGTTCATTCATCAACCTCATGAAGGTACTCGGCGTGTTTGTTAAGCCAAATGGCATAACAAGCCATTCATACAACCCTTCGTTTGTTTTGAATGTTGTCTTCCACTCATCACCTTCTCTCGTGCAGATTTGATGATAACCACTTTTCAAATCAATATTTGAAAAATACTTTGCTCCACTCAAGCAATCCATCAGATCATCCATCCTTGGCAATGGAAATCTGTACCTGATGGTTATCTTGTTAATCGCCCTCGAGTCAGTACACATCCTCCAGCATCCGTCTTTCTTCGGACTGAGTACTGTCGGAACAACACACGGACTCAAACTTTCCCTAACCAATCCTTTGTCCAACAACTCCTGGACTTGCCTTTTGATCTCTTCATTCTCTTGCGGCGTCAATCTGTACACGACTTTGTTTGGAAAACTAGCTCCTGCTATGAGATCAATATGATAGCTCACACTTCTAATCGGTGGCAATGAACGAGGTAATTTTTCCACTACTATGTCAGCGAACTCTTCCAGCAGTTCATGAACTTCTTCTGGTAAATCATCCACCCTTGTGCTAGTCAAAAAAATTCTAGGATTTCTGACCACAATGAATTGTGGTTCTTCCTTCTTCTTAACCTCTGTAAGAAGTTCCTTCCCACTCATGAGAAGTACAGTGTTGCTTACTTCTGGTTTCACATCCTTATCCTTAATTGGAAGCAACATGTGAGTCCTCCTGTTCTTCTCTAGGGTGTATGTGTTCATTCTCCCATCATGAATCACATTCCTGTCATATTGCCACGGTCAACCCAACAATAGATGACAAACATCCATAGGAATGACATCACATAATATCTTATCATTATATCCTCCTATCTTAAATTCAACTAAACATTGTTTAGTGACAGTTACCTGATGTCCTTTTTGTAGCCATGAAACTCTGTATGGGCTTGGATGATCAATCGTCTCTAGCTCCATCTTTTCTACCATCTCTGTAGAAACGAGATTATCTGTGCTACCACTATCCATAATGACCTTGCATACCCTGTCCTTGGTTTTGCAAGTAGTCCGGAAAAGTCTGGTTCTTTGGACTGAACTCTCCACCTCCTTTTCTGGTGTCAAAAGAATTTTTCGCATCATTAGCGATCTTTCGCCTTCAACATCTTCTACCTCAACATCTCGCCTCTGTGCTTTGGTGACATGAGTCTCTCCTCCTTCTTTCTTTTTGTCTGGACACTCGTAAGACTTGTGCCTATTCTTTCCACATGTGAAGCATGTTATTACTCCATCTCTTCCTCTTCTTCTACCTCTAGTACGAGGAAAAGTATTGTTATCAGCATAATCTCCTCTCTGCTCAGTATGTTTCCCTCTCTGTTCAGCATATTGACCTCGCTGTGAGGTTCCACCTCTCTCAGTTTGAGTCTGAGGTTTCTTCCAGTCCTCCTTGGGCTTCTGATATTTATCCTGGGCAACTGATTTGCCTCTAGGCTGACTTCTGCCTCGGCCTCTTTGACCCTGTTATCCCTGATATCTAGGGATAACTAGGAGATCATGTCTCGAGGCCCACATGGTCCTAGACATGGAGTACCGAGAGCAGGAGCGACCTGAGCATGGTCCTGGAGGACCCATCTTCTTCTTCTCAGCCAGACTTGTC
>ML782502.1:1161904-1180108 GCA_009831015.1 Picea engelmannii
ACGTCTCCCTTGGACTTGCCCTCCTAAATAGAAAGAGCTCCCCATCGAGGTGACAGTGGGTGGGGAAGCTCCTGTTACGCCGGTTTCTACCTTTGACTCAAGCTATTTAACCTTTCCTACAAACCGTGCGATAACAGACCCTACTTTCGGCTCAGCTTCTCTTCCGCTTTTAGAGCCATTTGATAAGCATCTTCCACCATTCGGATGGTTACCATGCTCATCTCATCCTGGATGTCATATCTTAGGCCATTCATGTATCTGGAAACTTTTTCATCATCGCTCTCCTGATGACCTGCCCTGACGTTCAGCTTGTAGAATTCTTCAGTGTATTCTTTCACTGTCATCAGCTTTTGTCTCAGGTTCTGCATTCTCCTGAACAAAGTAATCTGGTAGTCTCTAGGGATGAATTTCACCTTCATCTTCGTGATCATTCTGTCCCAGCTTTTGATCTTCTGCTTGCCTTTGCAGTGTCTGTCAGCTTGTAGTTCATCCCACCACAATGTTGCATGTCCCTTCAATCTTGTGACAACATGCTTGACTTTCTTGTCTTCTTCGACATCTTCATAGTCAAAGTATGTGTCCAGAGCTCTAATCCAGTCTAGAAGCTCCTCTGCATCTAGATTTCCCTCATAAACTGGAATGTCCATTTTCGCTCTTGCACCCATTCTTGCAATAGCTCTGATCAAACGTTCATTTGTTGCATCTTCGGCTACAACTTCTTCCTCATGTTCGGCCTCAATTTCACTTTCGAAATCACTAAGATCCCCAGCACTGACTGTGCATCTTTGGATTGTCTCCATGTCTTCGAGTCTAGCTCGTAGATCACGCATTTCTCTCTCCATGGCTAGATCAGTCATCTGCCTACCTCTTCTTCTCGCCATTTCCCTCTCCTCTGGTGGATCGGGTGTTTGTCTATCCCATCTCCTTGGCGACATGGTGAATTTTCCTCTTCTCTGCTACAGAAAACAAAGAACATTTATGTGCTCTGATACCAAACCTGATGACGCACACCCCCTCCACAACCCGTAGGTCGGAAGGTCCACGTCAACACAGGATCTTTCCCTTTACACTGGCCCGAAGAGCTTTAAGATGGCTCTTCTATTTCCCTTTCGGGAAATCTGCACCCACAATTAACTTTGAGAAGTCCTCTTTATACTTCGGGAGATCGGACTTTGCACTTTCGCGAATCCGACGGTCGAGCGCCTGTCTCTCAATTCCCCGAAACCCGAAAACAGTCAACACTGACCCTTTCTCCTTTCTCTTTCGGACTTTTCCTTATCGCGATTTCGGCGGTCGCGGTGTCAAGCAACTTGTTCCCGTAATTCCCGAAACCCGATTCTCTGAATTTTCGACGCGCTCACAAAGTTGACCCTTCAACGCCTCTTTACTCCATCGAGACTTCAGACTTCACGATGTCGCGGATCCTAATGCAAAGGTTTCAGGACTTCACCCTACGAAACTCTGAAACGGTCAACTGAATTGACTTTTTGTCAAGAGTGCGCCACCTGTCCACTCGCTGACTCCTCTGTGGCTCACACAATCCTTCTAGCTTTCGAGACTTCGCGTTTCGTGATTTCGTGATTCCCGTTGCAAAGTTTATGGGACTTCTAATAATCTCATCTTCTAATGTTACAATATACAATGAGGGTGTCTATATCATGTTTCCCTCTTGCGCTCTAAAATTGTCTAATCTATAATTCAATTCTATCTACCTGCATTTACTACTATAAATGCCTCCTACCTACTAAGGACGAGAGAAAATCGGTCAAGGTCCATTTACATTATACAAGTGCGGCCCTTCTTAATTATCTCATTTAAGATCGCGCAATAACTTCAAGGCAAATTCAAAAATTTGTACTGGGTGCTTTTCCAGCTATCTGTTGTCTCTGCGCTGGCTCGCTTGAGATGCTCTTGCATCACATAGCTTCCATCTCTAAGAGGGAGCATTTTCATGGAGGAGGGGCGCATCTTGAAGAGGAGAGTGCATTTTGTTCCCTTCATTTGCTCATCAGAGGAGGAGGACTTGTCAGATTGAGATGAGATCTGATGCATAGGGAGAAGAGAGCTTGGGTGCTTGTTTCTGTGGAGAGAGACATTCAGTTTCTGGCTCAGTTTATTTATGGTGATCATTTTTGCTAGGAGGAGGGCGCACATGTTGAGAGGACTGGAAGCTACCTGGTAGCAGATCTGCTTGGAGGATTCGAGCTCTGACAGTTTCAGTGGAGAGGCAACACAGGAGAGCACATTCCTGTGGAGGGATTTATTCATTGGGTTACTGATGAGCTAAGGCGCTTCAGTTCAGTGCAAAGGGCAACAAAGGGAGAGGGCGCATCACAGTTTGGGCACTTCTTTCTCTGGTTCTTGTGGCAAGGCTCGTGAGGAGCTTCCTATGTATACAGGTTCCATTGTATTTCATTACTTGTTGTATCTCTTGCTTTGATCATCATTATATAGACAGATATCCCAAACTGGTTTTCCCCGAGGAGGTTTTATCTAGGGTCATGTTGACCAAAAATACCTGTGTACAAAAATGCATGTGTTAGTCTCTTAGATCTGTTCATTTTCAGCTGTAAATATCTTTAGGGGTGTTGTACTTATTTTAATATGCATGTGATAACTTCTGGTTACTAAAACTACATGCTAGAGCACCTAAAATTGGAAGTGCAACCGTAACAAATCAGCAAAAAGTTCTTGGATTGTTGGCTGTCCTAAAACAACAACAAACATTATCATAATAGTTGAAAATTAAAGTCAATTTGTAATCAAAGACAGACCCAGTTGACAAGCTTGATAGAACCTAAAAATCTTCAATACTTACATAGCCAATGCTAAATCAATGAAAAATTTGCTCGATAGATTGTAATTCTCTAAGGATTCAAGATGTAGAGTTCACCATTCCCAAAAGTAAGAACCCTTGGTATGGTGATATCCTCACTTACCTCCCCTCCCAATAGTTCGACTCACATCTCTCACGAGACATACAACTTGATAAATTGGTTATATTTTAAAATAACAAAAGTAAAACTGTAACTTAATGTATTCATAAGTGTGATTTAAAGGTTTTTGATATCTTTGAACAACTTAAATTGTCAATATTATAAATGTTTTGAACTTTTTGTTTTGTGTAAAACTAATTTCATTTTTTTAAAGAATATAGGGAAATTGGTATTTTTGAGTTGAAGTTCCACAAAAATCATTTTAAATTTTTAAAGAATATAGGAGAAATTGGTATTTTTGATTTGAAGTTTCACAAAAATCATTTTAAATTAATGAAATTGTAGATAGCAAATGTCAGCATTGCAAAATGAGATTGTAATAAAGAAATACTAAGATTATAACCTTAATGCTTATAAAGGATTGGAATAAAATGTTTAACGACAAATATTATTAAAATTTAATGCGGTTGGTTTTGGGGATGATAATGAGTGTTAGTACGTGGGATCCCTCTTCGTTCAACTATTTGATTGATAAAGTCTAAGGAGGTATACATACCCTATCCCTTCTGGATTTGAACTTGTAATCTCTTAAAAAGAAACACATGTTCTTAGCCACTAAAATAGTGCCACAAAAAATAATATTGATAGCAAATGATTTCCTGCATCATACTCATGACACCCTAAATGGTTGTGTCTTCCACTCACGTATTTATCTTTTTCAGAATAAAGGACCGCGCGCAGGCCCCGCGATGCACCACCACCTGCGAGCTCGTCCAGGCAGAGAAAAATCGAAATAAAAGTAGGTTAGTTAAGGCTTGCAGAGATTCAGATCAAATGCGACTTTTGCACGTCGTCTGATCGAGACTCTGAGCCCGTGGAACATATTTTTCTAATTAATGGCGTGTGTAGATGCATTTTAAAGCATTGTATTAAAAAAACTATAAAGTTATAGTTTTTGCTTAATTTATTTTGTGGAATAATATTTTATTTGTGTAATCTATTTTGTTGAATATAATATTTATATAAAATTAAAAATAAAATAATAAGAATGATAGTTGGATAATATTGAGTTTTTATTATAAGAATATGTTTATGTTTTATTTAATTAGATTTGATTGGCAAAGTATACGAAGATATACATATTTTATCCTACCTTTTTCTAGATTTGAATTTGTGACCTTTTAAGAAGAAACACATGTTCTTAACCATTAAACCCACGACCCATGTTCATAAATAAAACCATTCACTTATAAAGAAAGTTGAAGAAAATTTTTGCATTTGGCTATTTTATAAATCAGATTTCATAATGGATATGTTTATGAATCAGGGTTTATCATTTGTTTTTTTTCACTATAATGATATTATTTAATATTACGGCCCGCAGACTTTTTGAGGGCGACAGAGCTCCATTGGAGTTTTGGAGCTGACGGTCCGTGTTCTTGGTTGAAAATTCGTTACGTAGCAGCGAAGGATTTAATTGCAGCGAAAACGAAGCAAACAAAAATGTCGGAATTATGGGTTATGTGGCAAATTTATTTATTTTTAGTTTTATTATTAATTTTTTAAAATAAAGTCATGTCCAGGCAGGGTTATATAATCCAATCAAACCCTGCAACCAATAAAATAGTTTATAATTTTAAAAAAATTTGAAATTTTTGAAAATTGCAAAAAAAAAAATTAATTTAATGAAAAATTTAAAAAATTAGGAGAATTTTTTTTAATTCAAGTTAGTAAAAGAGAATTGACCACCTAGGCGATTTCTATAATCCCCTGCTTAATAATTGGGAGAATTTTTTTAATTGAAGCTAGTCAAAGAGAATTGACCACCTAGGCGATTGCTATAATTTAAATTTGTATATTAATATTTTACATCTTTTAAATATTTAAAGATTTACATTTCATTTTTTTTTTTAAATTTAAAATATTTTTTATTAATATTTTTATTATTAAATTTTTAATATAATTAAAATTAAGATAAATTTATATTAATGATTTAATTATTTGTACTATTGGAATACACAAATAGAAATAAGCATGACTTGTTATTATTCATTCATATGATACACATATAAGTACATTTATATGACCTTTGGGTTTGTATTCCAAGTGGTTCCATGGAGTTTCGATGATTGTTCATATTCATTTGACTATTTTTATTCTAACACAAGTGAATGATACCATAACCCATAACGGATTATGTTTCCAACATTCCCCCCCTTAATATGAAGGGGTGTATGTGAGTCCAAGAAGAGAGTTGAAGTCGGAAGTGTGCAGTTGTTGATCGTTGAATGTGCTCTTTGAATCTGGTGGTTTTGAGATGACCACAAACCAAATGGCTAGCAAAAGTTGATCTCTTCTACTAAATGGTGATGGTGGTTTAAGGAAGACCACAAACCAATCTAGTGGTTTACTAATGACCACAAACCTTGGAACTTGGCTCTAGGACTCAATGGTTTCAAGAACACTTCCTAAGTTAGCTAGAAGTTGTACGTTGATCTCTTCTATTAATTGGAAATGCTCTCGAATGTTGGTTTAAATATGACCATAATTTTTTTTGTAGCAGAAGTTGAAAGTATTCTACTGAATGGAGGTTTAAGGAAAACTATAAATTGTTGTCTAGCAAAAGTTGTAAATCTTTTATTAAGTGGTGGTTTAAGGAAAACCACAAACCAATTCGGTGGTTTATAGATGACCACAAACCAAAGCACACTCGTTTGTTACTTCTCGATTAATAGGACTTCGATACTTGAATCTTGATTATCAATCACTGATGTTATCCCCCCCTGTCAGATAGAAGGTAAGAATATATAAATATTTCCACTATAAGATGCATCAATACTCTAGAATGAATTCTTCAATATGACTGATATATCTTCTTAATTGTTGATGACCATTGCCAAGAAGTCATCCACCCATAATGGTTCTTTACTCTTGTAGGTTTCTTGCATTTTGAACATCTATCTAAAGGACGATTACACTTTCCACAATACTCACAATGATGAAGATTGAAGCAATGATCTTCCATGTGGCCAACTCGATGACAATGTTGACATTTCAAAACCTGCTCTTGAACTGGAGCATGTGAGTATGAACCTTCTTGAAGCAATCTAGCACTCTGGAATTGGATCGGTTTGGTATAATCAGGAATATGAAAGGTGACTTCCTTTTCATATCTAATACATGTTGTGTCCTTATTGTTCTTGATTTCTTCCCAAGATCTGATGTTTGGCTTGGAAAGAGGAACCTAAACTGCATTTGTACTTGAATCTAAAGTTGGCTCACTGAGTTGCTCATGCGTTGGTTGTTGATCTGGATCATCATCATCAAATTCAAAAAATAATTTCTTTGAACAAGGACTACTTCAGAATGATGATTCTTTTGTTGTATTTCTTGTTGTTGGAGTTGTGATTCAAACTGGAGAAATTCGATTTTGTCCTGCGAATCTTGTAAACATATTCGAACATTAGTGAGAGTTGCTATGTCAAATGTGATTGTATTGTCCACATAAGAGAGTATTAGAGTGTTTAGTAACTCTAACAGTTCATCAATTCGATCCATTTAATAGTCAAACTTTACAATGCAAAATCAACAAATGAAGGGTGTCAATTTCTACTGAAAATGTACTCATTTACAAAGCACAAGTAAAATTTACAAAAAAAAATATTTGCAAGTTACCATTATTCGAACAATACAATTCTTCGAGCAATGTGTTCCAAAAATTTGTTAGCAAGATATTTAAAAGAAAAAACAAGTTGATAGTGCATAGATAATAACCTTAGGGTTTTGTGAAGAAAAATTCTCTACAAATCCAGTTTAAGAACAAAGGGCCTTGCAAATAATTTAGAGAATTTAGGATGGAAGTAACACTAGGTTCTTGGGTAGTTTAATAACAAAGGGCCTTACAAACAATTCCATAGAATTTAGGATGGCAATAATGTCAGGTTCTTGGGCATGCTATGGGTGGTTCAAAAAAACGGAAATGCCAACATAATTCAAATCACTGAAATTAAGCATAGCAAGAATTCAAAGAGTATGAATCTGTTTGCTATTTTAGGGAAGAACAAACACATTAACCGAAACTTGGAAGGCAGTGTAGAGAATTGATGATGACAATACCACCACAGTTTTGGTGATGCTATGGATGGTTCAATAAAATACATAGGTAATATTAAATGATATTCTATAAAACAAATAGGGAATGCAACTTTAATTTTCCTCGAGCACATGTTGAGTCCTATCTGGCACTTATCTTCCATCACATTAATGCAAGTTGGTATGGTACAATAACACTATTCTAGAGTATAGAAATTCTTCAGGGAAAATTATTTGCTTCTTTGCTAGCTGTAACGTCCCCGACCATCAACCCCAATGCCGGGAAACGCTACTATGCGAAAACATTCTTGTACTTATATATATTACATGCATATTAAATCAAATTAACTCCTTTAACCAAACAATACAGAGTGATCACAGGATTACTGCTAACATTCACAAATAATGGAATTAACAGTAAATATCATTGCAACATAATACATTATAATATTACAAGCATCACAGACATGCATTTTAGTTGAAATTAAAATACATAATGATACTTATTTTAGAAACTGTAGTAACTCTACCAACCACGTGCAGACCTTCCACGAACCTACCAGCCTTAGACCATGTTTCTCATCACACTTAGTAGTGGGTCACCTTTGAGTTGGGACTAAGCTCCACCCAAGGCAAGGGAATCCTAGACTAGGCTGAGGTTATAGGAAAATTGCACAGAGCAATAGGAAGGATTCTCGTTAGGAGTCTTATTATGCCCACTACTCACGGACTCTCATTCCTCATATGCATGTTCCACCCGAGAGTATAAACCTTCACAAGAACAGTCCATCGGTGCTTCACCTCCCTCTCTAGGTCTCAGCAACAGGTTGGATCAAGAATTCTCATAGCTCTGTAGCTGGTGTTGGACTCTCTCTGGGAGAAAACCACTTCCCAGCATACTCTCTCACCTAGAGAGAGCTGCTCACAAGCTTGACAACCTGCCTCTTCTTCCACGGGCCTGATAACCTGCTTCTTCAGCACACTCCTCGACTCAGCTCCAGCCAAGTGAGGACAACAACCACGGTTCAACACTCATTCACACAGGGATGACAAACACAACATAAAATGGGCATAGACCCGAAAATGGAAACAACCCACGCTAAACACAACACACTCAGGCGATTAGTTAGGTGTCAGGTTCCCCAGAAAACACAAAATGATTCACGGATTTCGGGTCTCAGGTGCGTGCGTGATTATTGCAAGGGTCAAATACATAGGTCACGGGATTCACAGGAATACCTGGTCGACTTCCCGGTTCTCGTTTTCATGAATGCGTGACAAGAAAATTAAATAGAGGTCGTTCACAGGGGTCTGACGGTTTCAGACGGAGGATCAAGAAAAATGGTAGAACGAACCCAGACTCAAATGGTTCAAACAGTCGATGACAGAATGGAGGACGAACCCCCAACTCAACTAATGCTTTAGCTTTTAACAGCATGGGCCCGGGTCGAAACTTGTCTTCCTAGAGCTGCTTGCATTCCCTTTTGCACATGTTGGAGCTACATGTGTTGCCTCTCCCAGGACTTAGGATAAAAACATGTTTGTCACATAGCTTTGAAATAATAATAAAATATTATTCTCTAGAACTTAAGCCCCTAAGCTTAGCCCCTCTTTCCAACCTTTCAACCTCTTTTCCGTTACCCACCCTGTGGAAGCTTAGTCCCCCATCACTCTTTCTTTGTGGTCGGTCTGTACGTAGCAATGTTTAATCTTTATTAATATTTTTCATATTACATATACAAAAACAGACTCCTGGGCTTTAACACTTAAGCTCTCCAGCCTAATAACACATAAGCCCACTAGCTTATAAATACTTGGCTCACCAGCCTACAAAACATGATTACAACAGGGCTCGTCCTTGGGGATATTACAATCCCCTCCCCTTATTTTTGCATTGTCCTCAGTGCAACTTTCACACAACATCAGTAAGATTTTCAAAATCTTCAAAAAGATGTGGATATTCTGCTTGCATAGCATCTTCATGTTCCCAATTCGCATCCTCAGGACCATACTAGGTCCACTGGACCCTTACAAGCCCTATGGCTCGATTCCGAAGCTGTTTGTTTTTCCGGTTCAATATGTGCACATGATGCACTTGCAGGACACCTTCTTTCTCCACCTGAATCACATTCCAATCAATTACATGATTAGCATTAGCTATATATTTCTTAAACAATGAAACATGAAACACATTATGTGCAGTCATGGATACAAGTATTGCAAGCATATATGCAACTGGCCCAATCCTTTCTAGGATTTCAAATGGCCCACAAAATCTGGCTGCCAACTTGGTGCAGTTTCCTAGCTTCAGGGAACTTCTATTAGCTTTCACTTTTAGGAAAACATTCTCTCCCACTTTAAACTCTCTGTGGGTTATGTTCTTATCAACATAACTTTTTTGCCTGTCTTGGGTAGCTTTCAAATTCTGCTTAATTTTTAGCATCTGTTCTTCCATTTCCTTGAGAAACTCTGGCCCAACTACTGCCCTATCAGTTGGATTATCCCATCTTATTGGAGTATTTCACTTTCTGTCGTAAAGTGCTTCAAATGGGCTCATCTTCAATGATGATTGATACCCATTATTGTAGGCGAATTCTACCAAATGTAGGTAGTCTTCCCATTTCGATGGTTTTTCCATCACATACATCCTCAGTATGTCTTCTATTACTCGATTCACCCACTCTGTTTGTCGATCCGACTTAGGATGATAGGTTGTACTAAAGTTCAGATTCGTTCCAAACCCCTTGAATAGCCCTTTCCAAAAATTTGAAGTAAATTTGAGGTCTCTGTTAGACACAATTGTCTTGGGAATTTCATGCAATTGTGCCACTTCCTTCATAAAGATGTCGACAACATCTGCTGCCTTGTGAGTAGTCTTCAACGGAATGAAATGGACAACTTTAGTAAGCTTGTCCACCACCACCATGATTGCATCATGTTGCTTGCTAGTTCTGGGCAATCCTGTGATGAAATCCATTGTCACTGCCTCCCACTTCCACTCAAGAATGGTTAAAGGCTACAACAATCCTGTTGGGTGCCTATGTTCAGCTTTAAACTTCTATCACTCCATACATCTAGCGATGTATTATGCAATCTCTTTCTTTATACCTGGCCAAAAGTAATGGCTCTTGACTGTTGCCACAATTTTCTGATATCCAAGGTGCCCCCATAAGGCACATTATGCATTTCATTCAAAATCATAAGTTTTAAGTACTGGACATTAGGTATATAAATTTTGTTCTTATACAGAAGTGTTCCATTAGCTTCCAATTTATAATTCTCCACTTTCTGTGGCATCTTACCTTGTTGTAGATTTTCTACTGAATCCTTGTATTGCAAATCTGTATTTGCAGCCTGCAAAATTCTTCTTTTAATATCAGTTTGGTACATGATAATGGTCGTAGCATGTAATTTGTGTACTTTCCTTCTAAGTGCATCAACTATTTTATTCTCCTTCCCTTTGATATGTTTGATATCAAAATCGTACTCACATAGAAACTCCAACCACCTACTCTGTCTAGTGTTCAAGGTTGGCTGATCAAACAAGTACTTCAGACTGACATGATCTGTCCTCAATTCGAACCTCCTTCCCATGAGGTAGTGTCTCCATTTCTTTAGAGCGTGTACTATTGTTGCCAACTCCAAATCATGAGTTGCATAGTTCCTTTCGTGCTCTTTCAACTTTCTGGATTCATAAAAAATTACGAATCCATTATGATTGAGGACTCTTCCCAGTCCTTCTTTGCATGCATCTGTGCACAAGACAAAGTCTTCATCCAGATATGCAATCCTTGGGATTGGAGCATTGGTTAACAGTTGATTCAATTGTTGGAATCTTTCCTCACAATATTTTGTCCACTTAAACTTTTTATCCTTCCTTTGCAAGGAAGTGATAGGGTGAGCTATCCTCGAGAACCCTGTGATAAATCTTCTATAATAACCAACTAGACCCATAAAGGATCTGACTTCTGTCACATTCTTTGATGCTGACCATTCTCCGATGGCCTCAATATTCTCAGGATCTACAGTTATCCCATCCTTTGAAATAATATGCCCCAAGTAATGGATCTTCTCCTAATAAAATGAGCACTTGCTTAGCTTGGCATACAGTTGGTGCTCTCTTAGTACCTACAACACCATCCTCATATCTTTCTCACGCTCTTCCTCCGACTTGGAATACACCAGAATATCATCCAGGAATACTATGACAAACTTGTCTAGATAGTCCCTGAATACACCATTCATCAGGCGCATAAAAACAACGGGGTGTTTGACAGCCCAAATGGCATCACTGTGAACTTGTAATGACCATACCTTGTTCTAAAGGCAGTCTTGTTGATGTCTTCATCCTTTATCCTTACCTAGTGATATCCCGACCTGAGTTCTATCTTTGAAAATATCTTTGCATCCTTCAACTGATAGAAGAGGTCATCAATCATCAACAGAGGATATTTGTTCTGTACATATACTTTATTCAATTTATTAAAATCGATACACAATCTCATCGTCCCATCTTTCTTCTTCATAAACAGGACCGGGGCTCCCCAAGGTGACACACTTGGGTGTATGTACCCCTTCTTTAGAAGCTCTTCAAGTTGCAATTGCAATTCTTTCAGCTCCGACGTACTCATTATGTAAGGAGCTTTTGACACTGGAGTTGCTCTAGGCATCAAGTTTACAGAGAAGTCAATATCTCTCTTTGGGGGTAATCTGGGTACCTCCTGGAATACATCTTCAAACTTCTTTAGTACTGCATGATCTCCAATCTTTGACACCTTATCCCTAGGTGTTTCCTCCACATGGGCTGGAAATAATTGATAGCCTTTCATGTAGCACTTATTCAACTGCATTTATGAGATTTCTCTGATAGCAACAACTCTGGGAATTCCTTAGATTGTTTTCCGATTTCCTTCCTCATCCAGGCAAGTGAATGCCTTGTTGCAACAGTGCAATATGGCATGGTGTTGGTCCAACTAGTCCATCCTAATTAGACAATCATAAGAACCTAAAGGAAGAATGTTCAATTCATCCTTTGTGCTCAGTCCATTCATGTCCACTGGACATGACTTAACTAACTCAGTGAATTTTCTCTTGGTTCCTGTAGCCAGCTGCACTGACCAAGACTTTTCATGTTTGCTTCTCGACAATTGCAAACTTTCCACCACTCTAGGATCTATATAAATATGGCTAGCCCCTGAATCAATTAAAATAGTGAAGGGATGGTTATTGATCATAGCTTCCACTTCAATCATGCGTGACTGATATTATACTTGCTTGTTGTCCAGGGCTGCATAGATCCTTGGCATTCTATTGCCC
Organism: Picea engelmannii; assembly: GCA_009831015.1. Lineage (NCBI taxonomy): Eukaryota > Viridiplantae > Streptophyta > Pinopsida > Pinales > Pinaceae > Picea > Picea engelmannii. The sequence continues at coordinate 1,174,249 of ML782502.1, forward strand.
ATGTCCTCCATTGTTTCAACTTGCTAAACATTATGGATAGCTCTCACTTTTCCATTTTTATGAGGACAATCTTTGTACTTGTTGTTCCCCTGATAGCCCCAACACTAAATGGGTGTGTGTCTTGGCCTTTGTTTCCCTACATCATCCATTCTCGGCTCTCTAAATGATGGTTGTCCTTGAGGACTTTTTTTGAAAAAGGGTGGCTTAGTTCCCTTCTTCCTCTGATCCATCTGAAATTTCTTCTTGTCTTCCCAAGCCTCCTGGAAGGTAGGATTCTCTCTTTGCTGCTCATATAAGCATTTCCCTCTTCTTATCATTTCTAGTCTTAGGGTCATCATACTGGAACTTGTCACCAATGGAAGGTGGCAGTCCACTCAGATACCTCTGAATCTTGACAGTCTCATCTTTGATGAACGAAACATAATTTAGCAATTCCAAAAATCTTCGTTCGTATTCATCAATGGTCATGCTGCCCAGCTTGAGTTCAAAGAACTATTTCATATTTCTATCATAGTATATTTTAGTCAAGTATTTCTTCTCGAAATACCTCTTGAATTATTTTCAAGTGATATATTTATCTCTAATGTGTTGCACCTGCACAAGTTGATCCCATCACATGGATGTTTTCTCTTTCAGTTGATACATCGCAATTCTTCCTTCTACATGAGAGGAATAATTCTACAGTTGGAAATATTTCCTCATGCCAAGCAACCATGTTTCGGCATCTTCCTTCTTATTATGTTCTCCATCAAATGTAGGAGGCTTAATCTTGTTCATTTCTCCCTTCAGTTCATCCACTCCATATCTCTTGTGATTTCTGGTAGGAGATGGGCTTGAACTTCTGTGTGCCTCCTTATTGGAGTGTTTCGGGGAGTGAAGACGATGCCTGCTAACACTTCTTGATGTCCTTTTCTTCTCAGGGATCCTGCGACTCCCTGTTTTGCTTGAGTCACTCTCCTTATCCAATTTCTTTTCGATCCTTTCCAGGCTCTTCATCAACTTTAAGTTGAATTCTCCCTTTTGTTCCTTAGCTTTCATGAGCTTTCTGCTATCTTCTCGGTGAATTTGGGCATCTTTATGCAATCTTTCAATGATTTTCATCATATTCCCTTCCTTATCTATCTCTTCTCCATGCCCATTAGAGTTTGACCCTTCAAATCCCAAATGAACATCCATTCATTTTGCTTCATTCTCTGAACTGGGAGCATTCTATGTCTCTTCCATTTATTTTGCACTGAGTGGAAATTCTATTCGGTTCTGGCACTTGTTAAACTTCTGTAACACAATGTGCAGACAATTGGAATTTGTTAGGCCATTATTCCTTAACAAATCCCACAACATTCATAAACAAATTTGATTCAAGAAAACGTTCAGTTTTCATCCTTTGTGATTCTCGTTCAATCAAGAATCCTCGCAGATTTCTTCTTTCAGATCTCTGCTCTGCTAATTTTTCGGGCACTAGCCCCTTTCTCTCAGTCCCCCAACCCATGCGACCATGGGTCATGACCAAGCACTAGATCAATAAGCACACACTCGGGCCTTCGGCCTTCGGCTTCAGAAGATTTCACATCCGCACACCTCGAACCATTAATCTTCGAACACTTCCATGACACTTTGTTGACATCATTACGTCACATCACTTAATGTTTTCCCAATTGCGGGGGCATGTAATTGTGTTTTGGAGTAACCCACCTTTCATCCCGCAATTCTCCTGACACTGACACGTAACCCCTCAGTGAAACCACGGTTTCGATTGCAGGACCGCCTTGGAGAATTAGCTTCTATTGATATTGATGTGTCATGATCAACGCCATTGTGGGTCCTCTGAACTTTAACTACGTTACGTAACCTCGGGCCCCACTAACCTTTCTCACACAATATGCCACATGGCAGAATACTAGCCACTGATACGTGGCCCATTCATATTGGTGACACTCATCATGTTCCAAATGCCATTTCAATCTTCCACGAATTCTAAACCCACTAACACATGGCACACATCCCATGTGTCCACGTCACCTCCAGGTGATGTCATCATGACTCACCACTTCGGCTCTTCGGCTTCTGGAGTTTCAACTCTTCTACGCTCACTTTTGCCTGGAGATTTTTCTCCTGGAGTTCATGATCTACCGACGTGTGTCCTTTGCAACAGATGGTTGTGATCTACTTCAGGACTTCAGGAGTTTTTCACATTCCACACTTGAAATCCTCCGAAGTGATTTTCCTTAAACTTCCTGGACATGGATCTAATGGTTAGGCTCTTTTCCTATGATCTATGGTGTAGATCTCCTTCGGGACTTCGGTGCTTCAGTTTTCAGTCTTTCTCATATATTTTCATCAAGCTTCCCCAACGTCGTGAAGTCCGAAGGGATTCCAAGATAACCCTCCTGCACCTTCTCCGGATCTCATGGTCGTAAAGGACTCTCCTTTTTCCCAAACAGATCCTATGACTCCAACACCCCAAGTGTTTAGCAGTCTCTCTCTCTCTGGTCAAATACCACACCAACTATAGTTTTAATCTACTACTACTACTCTTGAGCTTCGTAATATGTCCAAGTAACCCCTTGGCACTTAGAAACATTATAAGGTTTGAAATTGGTTCCATCTGAACACCATTTCCACTAGAAACCTTGGTTCCAAAGACCACTTATCCGACCCATCCAGGCTCAGCATTGAAACTATGGCTCTGATACCATATTGTAAATTCCCTGGCCATCAACCCCACTGTTGGGCAACGCTACTACACAGAAACATTCTCATACTTATATATATAACATGCATATTAAATCAAATTAACTCCTTTAACCAAACAATACAGAGTGATCACAGGATTACTGCTAACATTCACAAATAATGGAATTAACAGTAAATATCATTGCAATGGAATACATGATAATATTACAAGCATCACAGAGATGCATTTTACTTGAAATTAAAATACATAATGATACTTATCTTAGAAACTGTAGTAACTCCACCAACCACGTGCATACCTTCCACGAACCTCCCAGCCTTAGACCACGTTGCTCATCACGCTTAGCAGTGAGTCACCCTCGAGCTGGGACTAATCTCCACCCAAGGTAAGGGAATCCTAGACTAGGTTGAGGTTATAGGAAAACTACACAGAGCAACCAGAGGGATTCTCTCCATGAGCCTTCTTATGCCCACTACTCATGAAATCTCATTCCCTACATGCCTGTTCCACTTGGGATTATACACCTTCACAAGCATAGTCCATCGGTGCTTCACCTCCCTCTCTGGGTCTTGGCAACAGAATGGATCAAGAATTCTGCTTCATAGCTGGTGCTGGACTCTCTCTGGGAGAAAACCAATTCCCAGTAGACTCTTTCACCTAGAGAAAGCTTCTCACAGGCCTGACAACTTGCCTCTTCTTCCATAGACATGACAACCTGCTTCTTCAACACACTCCTTGACTCAGCTCCATCCAAGTGAGGACAACAACCATGGTTCAATACTCATTCACACATGGATGATGACCACAATAGAAAATGTGCATAGGCCCGAAAATGGTAACAACCCACACTTAAAACAACACACTGAGGTGATTACTCGGGTGTCGGGTTCCTCATAAGACACAAAATAGTTAACAGATTTCGGGTCTCAGGTGCGTGCATGATTATTGCAAGGGTCGAATACAGAGGTCACAGGATTCACATGAATACCCGGTTGGCTTCCTAGTTCTCATTTTCAGGAATGCGTGACAAGAAAATTAAGCAGAGGTCGTTCACAGAGGTCTCACAGTTTCAGACAGAGGATCGGGAAAAATGGTAGAACGGACCCAGACTCAAACAGTTCAGACAACTGACGACAGAATGGAGGACAAACCCCCAACTCAGTTGATGCTTCAGCTTTTAACTACATGTGCCCAGGTTGACACTTGTCTTCCTGGAGTTGCATATGTTCCCTTTTGCACATGTTGGAGCTGCATGTGTTTCCTCTCCCATGAATTAGGATAAAAACATGTTTGTCACACAGCTTTGGAATAATTATAAAATATTATTCTTAAGGACTTAAGCCCCTAAGCTTAGCCCCTCTTTCCAACCTTTCAACCCCTTTTCCCTTACCCACCCTGTAGAATCTTAGTCCCCCATCACTCTTTTTTCGTGGTCGGTTTGCACGTAATGATGTTTAATCTTTATTAATGTTCTACATATTACATATACAAAAACAGGCTCCTGGCCTTTAACACTTAGGCTCTCCGGCCTAATAACACATAAGCCTACCAACTTATCAATACTTGGCTCACCAGCCTACAAAACATGATTTACAATTCATAAACATGATTACAATAGGGCTCGTCCTTGGGGATATTACACTAGCAGTCTAGGGTATGACACTAATGATGGAGTTGAGCTATCAGATTTAATCCAGGGGTTGAGGTCTGTAACTTGTTTTGGTTACTTTAAGCTCATTGGTGAAAGACACTCTCGTCCTATCATTCAAATGCTATCCAAACTCTATAATGGATGTTCCTCTCCTAATAATATCTCTACTAAATGGAAACTTGCAGCGAATCTGACCCTCCTTCAATATGAGATCGGCTCCATTCCATTCCTCCTAGCTTTGCATGTTAGAAGAGACACAAATAGAGTGGCTGATAATTTATCTAATGAAGGATTTAATTAATAATGGGAGATCTTTATAGGGCTTGGGAAGCCTCTCTAACCGATATCCTTACAAGTAATTGTCATATATTATCTCAATAAGATTTGGTTTCCTTGGATGGGGTATTAGTGTCAATGAATGTGATTTCCAGTGATTTGGTTTCTAGGTTCTTAGTCTTAGTTATGGTTGTTTATATTTTGTTTCATTTCCATATGGTGACTTCTCTAGTTATGGATTTCGTCGATGTAGGATAGCTTCACCAAAAAGTATTTCTCATCTTGATTTTTCCACCGACAAAGCCTGTTTTCCCTTTGAGCAGCCCATGCCAGTATTTTTGTAAAAACTATTATAAACTATGGGTATGACAAGATAGAAATATCACTCCTTTTGTCTCCAAATCAGTATGATTTTATGTTATGGTGGACTAATCTGGAAGTTGGTGTAACTCTATGTATATTTTCTTTTAATTAATATAATTTCCTCACTAGTTTACGAAAAGAACACACTATTCTAGAGTAAATAAATGCCCTCATAGTAAAAATAAATTTCCAAACAAGATTAAGTTTAGCATTTATTCATTTTCCATTCAAATCAAATATGATATCTAGATCATCATGTTCATAAATTTATGTGCTCTCTCTATCCAAAAATTATAGAATCAATGTAGTCTGAAAGGGAGGTCGTTTGATTCTCGAGTCATTCATTCTTTCACCATTAGTATTAAAAATCTATGTGGTATCATGCATTTATTATGCACAAAGTTAGGACGTTGACTTTTGAGGTCTGCATCACTTCTCCTACTTCAAAATTTGAACACAAGTTGTAACGTAAACAAAGTTATACATGGATGTGTCGCTCACGAAAGACATACAAGTGATTGACAGTTTGAAGAATAACCCTTCTTATGAAATTTTAATATACACCTTTCACTTCTTTGAAAATGGGAAAAAATGAAAATGAGTTTTCTTTTATGGCCATTTTTTTAATGGCACTTTAAGGATCTGTTGAGATCCTTTTTATGGGCTATGATGTGCTCAATTTTAATCCTTGCTCACATAAACGATTTAACTTGACATTAACTTTGAGGGAATAAAAAATGCTCTGTGATGTAAAACCATAACAATACGCATCGAGGGTGTAAAAACCACTTTATTTTACAATGTAATATATATATATATATATATATATATATATATATATATATATATATATATATATATATATATATATATAT
>ML782502.1:1183556-1233759 GCA_009831015.1 Picea engelmannii
ATGAAGTGATGCCCTTAACCATGTTTAAGGAATATTTAAACTGATGTCCATCCATGATTTTAAAAGTATGGCCATGATCTTAAAGCTTATTCTTTTACAATCAATAAAGTTTCAATTTAGAATATTATAAATGTTTGTAAATTAAAAGACAATTAAATTCAAAACTTTTACAATGACAATTTTAAAAAATGAGATTAAATAATCACACTAAGTTTGTATTTCCCTCACATGAAAAAACTGAGATTAAATAATCACGATAAGTTTGTATTTCCGTCACAAAGAAGATGAGAGACATATGAAGCGGGTTTCCTGCTGGCCGGAGGTGCCGCGGGGATGATGCCGCCCCAAGTGATCAAATTTGAAGGGCAGGTTCTAATTTTTGTGAGAAGGGTATATAATCATGTAACTCTTCTAGAATGAAAAGTTTGTAGAAAAATTACATTTTAATTGATAATAATAAATTAAGTTCATAATTCATTAAAAAATGTGTTAAATAAAATATTACATTTTTAATCAAATTTATTTTTAATAAAATAATTAGTACAAGTTAAATGACTAGCTAGCTGGAAAATATTACAATTATAACAACATCAAATAGATATTTAGTCAAATTTGAAAATATAAATTCATAAAAAAGTAAAATTGAGAAGACTGTTTAAAAGTCTACATCATAGCAGTAGGAACCAATTAAATCTTTTGACTGATACAAAAATAAATGAATAGTGTTTGGGATGGACAAGGCCTTTACTCTATACAGGTATACAGGGAAGTTCAAACTGCTCAAAAAATTTCAATTGTAGCCATCAGCAGCATAATTTAATAAGTATTCACCTTCTGTGACTATTTAGTAGTCATTGACTTTCAAGGAGTGTCTAGAATTTGGCGATATTAATCATACACAGACTTTCTCTCTTGGGTAAGGCAAAATATCTTTCATACCTACAATAAGTAAGGTTTTAGCCCATTTTAAAAATATCTAGAAGTTCAAAACTCCAACTAAATTAAAAAAAAAAAAAAACCACCAAATACTAATACCTTTTACCCATAATATATCTTGTCTGAAGGTTTAAAAAATTCAAAACTCCATCAAATCAAAGAAAACTTTAGCATCAAAACTCCAATTGAATCAAAGAAAAATTTACAAATAAGATTTAACCAAAATGTAACTGGATCAGGTAAACTTTACCAATAACATTTAACCTAAATCTAGGTTTTCCTTACCAATAATATTTGACCATGACCAAATTCTCTGCTATGAGACGAATTGGATGGCACGAACTGATGTACATTGAGTTAGGACGCTGGAAGATTCCAAAGGTAAAGGAGAGCAGATAAGGAAGGTGCCATTGACAATTAAAGCAGTGAAGAGATTCAACAACTACTTTTGTTTTGTTGCGATCATGGACTGGTACTGATAGACTTGCTCAATGAGACAAAGGACTTGGGAGATTTCTTCTTTCTTCTAACAGTGCACCATGTGCACGCCATATATTGTCATTGAAAAGGGCCACCGAATGTTTCTGTAGTCGTGGGAGTGTGAACAACTCATAATATTACTGTTTTCCATTGACGGTCCAGCCTCACCGTTTCAAATGGATCAGAAGATCTAATTTATTGAAAGAAACAGTAGGGTTTACCACGTTGACTTGATTTTTATAAGAGGAAAGTGGAGGAGGAGGAGGAAAGGTCTTCATGGATAAAGACACAATAAGTTTTAAACCTCTGGGCATAGGTAATCTGATGGTACTGAACAGGATCTTAATGGAAGTTTCTATGCATCATGAAGATGGATGATAAGTAGGTGATGTCGTGTCAAAATTGGCTAGTGGTTGTTGACTCTATAATTATTATAACTTCAAGTATCAGTGCAGATCTAATGATAGATTTTCTGGCTATAATTCTTGTTAGCCTAGAAATTTGAAACCACCCTAAACCCCAAATCATACGCTGACCCCACTTAAATCCATCACAGACTGCTACCATCATATCCCATTATGGACAGATCAGTCTATAAATTTTAATCTATTTTAACATCTACATCATACACAATTCGGTTTTTGCCTTGAAAATTCTCTCTGTTATGAAGAAATCGCTAAATCCTCATCGAAGATATAAGTGATCCGATCGATAACCCGCGATTTACTCACCTTTGTATCGAGTATTCTCTTTAACATAAGGAAATATCTGCAGAGAGAGCATGCCATCTGACGATGATCAAGCCACTTATCCAGACAATTCCTGTGAAATATATGATTGCCATTACACAATTCTTTGATATGCTCCTCTTCCTCGAACGAGTTCAAGCAGACGGCACACATGAGATCATCCCCTATCAACTCACAGAATCTCTTTGCAAGCTTCTCGAATGTAACGACAGACAAGTTGTCTCTAATCGTATCGGCAGAGATCGAAGGAACAGAAAAGGAATTGATGTCAGGGAAATCTCGCCAGAAAGAGTTGTTTGGTTCTCCAGAGTCATGTAGCCCAATAAAATGATGATCCCAACACATGGTAGTCTTTATATAATACAACATAACTGCTACATGAAACAACAGTCTTGGTATAGCGAATCCCATGACCGAAGAAATTCGAACAAAATCTGTCACTTCAAATGCTCAGAGAAAACCCAATACAAACACCCTAGGGTTTCGAACTCTGATTCCTTTGCCTGAAGCCTCTCTAATGCTTATATGATCTATATATACAACAAGTTTGAGTGCATAAGGCTTGAATATGAATAATAATCAGAGAAGAGTCTAGGAATTTAATAAAACCCAGCTCGTATATGAAAAGTATGAGGCAAGAGTTGAATGTGGAGAAGAAAGCATGAAGAGATCCAGCCCATAAGAGACGAAAGCCACCGAATCGCCAACCTCAACCAATGTTTGTTACATCTTACAATGCTCTACACAAACACGGAAAGACAACAATACTACGCTATCGGTGGGATTCACAGTGACAAGGTTGGTAGAGTGTATCATGGCACCGACATTACCCTATCAACTCCACATTTTATTACACGTTCTCCAACTGTCCATGAATTCTCAACATATTTCCCGGTTACAGACATAACCCAACCTAATTACTATCTAAGTGGTATCTTTTAGCATAGCATTTGGGTTCCATGGCTTTACTGGTTTGCACGACTGGGCAATCTAGATTCCTCACCTGCACTGCTTTATCTTCTTCTAATGACAAGGTTTATACACCTGCTGTAGTTCAATTGAAGAGCAGTTTATTAAGTAGGGTTACTCCCACCACCCTCTCAAGCTTCAACTCCTCCATACAAGGTCATGCCCTTCGGTGGAAATTTTCAGTTTTCCCCATCATCACCAATAGCAGAGGACAGATTAATTGAATGTTGTGGAGTGGCTCTCTGTCATTCGTCCATTTGATAATTCAAGGGAAAAATTTTCAGGTATGGAAAATCTACTAGTATTTGATTAACTCAACATTTCTTTATGATAGGACCCAGGATTAAATCACATACAAGGACTCAGCATTGTGACTACCAGCCAGAGAAAAACCTTGGATAACTACCCAATACCTCTGTAGTGCTAACAGAACTAAGAGCCTCCGAGTCGGGTTCCTTAATACTTACCCCAATCGACAGAAGGTCGCAGACAGCAGCAGCGGGAAAGGCTAGTAATCTGGACTTGATAGCTTTTTCTTCCTCCATAGCCAGCTTCTCCGGAAAATTCAGTGAAAAAACACCAGTGTTACAGTTCGATTCCCAAAGGAACTTGTTCAAACTTCAATGTTACCCCAATTTCGCACGAAGCCATTGAGTGGAGTGTTAATTGGTAACCGGCAAATTTTAATGTGAGTGGAGTGTTAATTGGTAAAACGTAACCAACAAATTTTTAATTGGTAAACTGTAACCTGCAAATTTTAATGACTGGCAATTTAACATATTACCCTTCCTACGAAATTTTAGGTTTTTTTTAACATTTCCGAAATAATTTTTAAAAATTGAAATTAATTTTGTTTTGACGTTGAATTATTTAATAACCCTTCTAAAACATGCTAGACCCCCTCTGACGGGTTTTGACGTGTTGAATTTTGATCGCTGGCCCCAACCCCCGCGGCAAGAATAGGTTACTACCTATTCTTTTACAGCTAAATAAATAACTTTTTAGCTGTATAAGTTTACCTATATTTTTTCATTACGTTATGCTCTCGTATAGTTCTATTATGCTCTCATATAGTTCTATTAGGATACTGATTTCTCATTTCAGAAATTCAGTTAAACATCAATTGAAAAGAAGAAACCATATAATTAATTCATGTAGTATCTAAGCATTTTTTTTTTAATTTGTTTTGTATCCTATTATTACAAGACCAAATTGCCATTAAAATTAAAAAAAATCACATATGGTTAGGATGATGGCTAATAAGCCATTTTTAAATCAAATAAATGAGTGGAAATGATAGGAGATTAACATTCTTCTCCAAATAGTAGAGTGAGGCAACAAAATTTGGCTTAGCATTTTAAATGAAATGTCATAAGTTGGGGAATTAGTAAGTTGTGAACTTGAAGAAAGGATATGACTTTAAAAATTTTCATGTAGATGTTGTTACACTTTGTGTGTGAACATCATCATGTAATATTGGATTTTGAGTTATAAAGGGAACAACATAAGATGTACAAAGTTATGCTATAGAATGATGTTAAAATAATTTTGTCATTTATAATTGTTTAATACATTTTTTTTTTCTCTTTCTAATTAGCAGACAACAATTATTTATTTAATACAATTTGTAAAAATACATGGAATTAGATGACAATGACACTTCCTTGAAGGATATGTTTTGTAGATAGTGGCAATGGCATCGAGCAATATGATGAAGAGTATGGTAGGAATGAGGGATTTATGTATAGGAATTTGGTTACTACCTATTCATGGATGGATAGAACCCTATAGGCTCTATATCATGTGAAATTGATAAAGCTAGTATTACCTTCTTGAGGGTGATAAATAAAGGTATAGGTTCAGATAACAAGGTAGAGACCCAACTTAATTTAAACACCATCATATACAAGTTATGTTAGCTCATCTATATGTATCTATTGTTGTTTTATGATGAATCTTTTTTATTATTTTCCCTTTATTTTTATTTGTATTTGAATCGATATGCTAGGGGAAATGACATTAAATATTGTCATTTTTTTACTTCATATGTATAAAAATATAGAAAAATTGTTAACTTTAAAAAAAAATCACTTTTTTTGTTCCATTATGTCCATAAAAATGCTTTATTTGACATGTTAGTTTAAGCAGATAGCTTCCAAAATGTATATATATTTTTATTATATATGATTTTAAAATGTATATTTTTTATTATAGATGACTTTAAAAATAATCTTATTTAGCTACAATTATTTCCTATGTATTGATGTAAAAGTGAAAAAATGTGTTAAAAATAATATTTTACACTATATTTAAAACATATGGCATCATAAATTAATTAAATAATTTCAAAAAATAAAATGGTATACAACATTTTTAACATTGAAAAAAAACATGGAAAAATTATTAAAAACACCATTGAAAAAAAAAGATTTAAAAATAATTGAAAATAATTGAAAAATAAACATTAAAAAAAATGTGGATACATTATAGATAAGCAGATTTAAAATATCAAAAAACAACCTCAATGGTATAATCACATGAGCTCTCAATGGTATAATCACTTCCTCCACAACCTTCATAATTTCTACAGGGAACACACTCATGTTTCTTGAATTTACATTTTCCTAGAATTTACATAGGCTTAACTGCCATGTTGCATCCTTTTAATGGGCTTGGAATCATCATAATGTGCCTTGCTACCATTCAGAGGCCTAATTGTGCTCTCATGATCCTTAATATTCTTGGCATCTGGAGGAATGATGGGCGTTGTTATGTTTGGGATTTTGATCTTAAGTATCCACCAGATGTTTGTTTTGAAGCATGTGCATTTGAATTGCTCTAGAAAATATCCATTCATGACCATTGATAATAATCTTCTTCTCGTAAAATTGAGCATTCTATGTTAGTGGCATCGGATGATGCAACATGAACCTCTATCATTGTAAATCTAGATCGTTGGACTTCGATTTGGTTTTCCTTCACCGTTTTTTTCATTTGGTGGTGTTTTATGTGAGTGTTATCCTGAGACTTGGTGTATATTGAAACCTTTGTGGTATTCTCCTTCATGGCTTAGCACTTTGGCATAAATTGAAGCTCGGTATTGAAACTTGGATTTCAAGCTTTGGTTCGTGTTTCCTTGTGCATTGGGATTTGTGGTGTGACTTGATAGTTAGTGTTTGATCCTTGGTGTATGCTTGGCACCTTATAAAAATATTGTCGATATCTATTGGCAACAATATTGACACCTTTGCACTGGCAACCGAACAAATTTGATGCTTATCTTCATTTGTTGGAGATAGAGTACACTTATAGACTCTTCTTGCGCTTAATGATGTCCTACTTAAACTTGGAAGTTGCTTGATTTACCGTATGAATATGAAGAAACGCCATTCAATCCATAAGTTCATGATTTCTTATTCCCATTCCAACAACCATGAGCACACAAAACTTGTCCATTAACATCGAACTATATAAATGCAACAGCTCAAGACCCTTACATATTGTAAATACACGTCTTCAACAATGATAAAAATCATCTACAGTTGTTTTTTCATTCTCGGGTTCTTTGATATGAGATGCTTATGTGGTCAATGCTTGCTTGGCGTTGACATCTGGATGATTCTTCACACTTGTTGACCCGTGAGAAAACTCGTGACATATGTGTGTGATTTAGCAATATTTGTCTTGACATACAGACAACTTGGGCTTGACACGTGATATACATGGATGATGGGCTAGTGATGAAGAGATAACTACAAAGCCCAAGAGATTTTAAAGGCCAAAAACCAAATTTCAGTCATATTAGAACCATTAAAGCTAGCTGAAACTTCTATAGTGCCTCTTATCAAATTTTGATGAAAACACTACCGAGGTTCGGAGCTTCCTGTAGCACCCTTTAAGCCATAATTTGACAATACAAATATTATCGCTAACATTGGCTCCACGGGGGATGGCATGCTCCGTGTGAGCTTCCAAGAACACGCAAACTGGTGCCTTATCCATTGGGCTATGGAGTCATCAACCTCCTTCCAAACCTATGCAACTTTTCAAATTCTGAAAATACTATGTTGAAAACAAAGCATACTGCTGCAAACCAAATGCTCAGGAAGGGAGCTTATTATCTACACTACCCTACTCTAACTAACTCCGCTACTCAATTATGTAATTACAAACTTCTAGAAGAAGCATTCAAGTAACTGATTAACTAACCAAACTCTTTGTATATGCTTCAGGAAAATGAAGGCTAGAACAGGAATCAACACTTCATCACAAATCTGATCTTCGGGTTTATAGTGAAACAAGAGCTAGAACTTTGAACCTATGAACTCCTCCATATAGATAGCCACCAAATCATAAAGAATGAAAGAAATAGAATTTTGACAATAAGAGGTTACATTTTCCTGTTATTCTAAATGAATGGATTGTCCGTGAGAATCCTCTTCTCCATGAATGATACCAAGTTCCTACTCATGATATGGTGAAATTAAAGAAGAACAACTTAAATTTTCAATAATGCCAATCCCAACCTGCTCAATGTCTTCTGGAGGTGTCGAATTATAGATGTCAAACATGAGCTTGCTAATTTCCGAAAACTGATTTTCAACGACTAGTGAAGAAGAAAGTTTAGTCATTTGTTTAAGAAATTCTTCCTTGTCTCCTTCGTTGCCTACTTCAACTTCTAATATATAACTGTTATCTGATGTTTCATTGCACCCATAAACTTTAGAGAGAAGGGAAATAACATGTTCTTGGTTTTCAATATCATTGTCTCCATAGTGATCAAACGAAGGTGGGCCATAAAGCAATATAACTTGAGAGACCTGCTGATAAGTTTCTTCAATGGTAGGCTCGTTGTATGATCCTACAACAAGAGTCTGTTGAAAAGACACTTTTTATTCCCCATTATCTTCTTCCTCTTTTTCTTTAAAAATATCTTCACAAATCTCATGACCAAAATATTCTTCCACAAAATCTTCATGAAGTTCATCACAAGAGGAAAAATCTACTATCTGTTGAACATAAGACTTAAACCTTTCACAACAATCTTCAAGAAGTGTGTCAATAGAATAATACCTTCTACAATACTCGTTGAATGTTGCATGGAATTCCTTCAAAGAAGATATGTTGGAAGCAGGAAGTGACCGAAACCATTTTTGAGCATCACTATCTAATGAGTATACAAACATCTTCATGAGAGAATATTCATGACAGACATCCAATTAATCTATGCACTAATGAAACTTGACGAGATGCTGTGCAGGATTATCTTCCTCCTTTTCACTAAAAATAGGAAGAAATTATGCGCATTCTAATAAAGAAGGTGTAGGATTACGAAAGCCAAGAAAAAATGAAAAATTGAGAGGTACAAACCTCTGAGCCAAGATAACTTCCATGGCTATTCTCATCCCATATCAATGAAATCAACAACAGGTTCTTCCTTCATGGAGTGGAATCTCCAAGTGAATTATATGGACTCTGATATATGTTCACTTCTTTTTCACCATCAAGAAGTGAATCTGATCATTGTCGTTCTCCCAAGGAAGATTACTTCATTTTCGTCCTCGACAATGACGCCAAAATTTGTTAGCACTAGAAGTTGTTCCTAGACTTCTTTAGAAACAAGCCTAGAATACCTTAGATTAAAAATGATTGGGTTGGGTTTAAGATATGGATAGATACTTGCTTGGTTTGAAAGGAATAATGATCCGATCTGTTAAGATTACTTACCTAAGTGTAGCAATCTAGGTAAATAAAATTAATGGCTAATGACTTAAATCTTTGGGTGATGTGATTTAGAGAAGGGAAATACAAAAGAAATAAATCCACCAATAAAAAAATCTTGTCCTTAATGTCCTTATGTAGTAGAAGAATAAACCTTTATCTAGAAATAATTTCAAATGCTATTTAAGGAGAAGAAACACCACAGTGGCAAAGATTACTGAAAATCCTTTAAAGTAACCTTCTCAACACATAAGCATTTTTCATACCATCAAATAATGTCAACATAGTGTTTCATAAGAAAAAAGGAAGATGATAAACATAGAAGGAACACAAGACTAACCGTTAACTTTATAAGCAGCTGAAGTCTTTACAAAGGAAAGATGAATCAAAGCAGTCTTTAGATACAAAATATCAAGCCAAAACAAAGATCGAAACCCTTTATATCTCTCTCTCAGTCCCTTAGACTGAATCCTCTCTCCCTTTCTTATTACAAAACATAGATTTTATAGAACACTGCAATTACAAACTATTACAAATTTATGGAGTAAATATCTAAGAACAAACTAAAAATAAAATAAAAACAATCTAAAGTTGTTGCAAGGAATTGGCCAGCTAATAAGATCAAATGCTACAATTTCTTCTTCCATGCTCTGTCACCAATGATTCGACTATCACATTATCATCAATCACCAGTTGCTAGGTGAGATGTCAACTAAGTTCTCGAATGCATAAAATGTTGCCTCTAAATATGGAATTAGATGTTGAATATTTTAACACTTTCGAATGCTTCATATTTGGATATGCTTGATTAATTTACTGGATTTGATGAAGATGAGAAGAGCTTGATACTTCATCTTTCTTACCATATTTCATTCAAAACTAAGAATCTTCCATCAAAATCCTCTAATTGCCATTTGTTCATGTTTTGGAGGAATCCAAAATTAATTCAAATATTATTATGCTAGATAATCTGCCACCAAATTTGCTACCCTATTAACTGTAAGAACTTCTCAATCTTCCCCTTCAAATATGGAAATTGACTGCTTGAGAGAGCTTGACACATCAGAAGATAGGTGTCCCACATCTGCTAAAAAATAGTATTATGTTGACATTTGTATCATTGTTGTCATTTGTGTTTTCACTGCCACCTGTTGATTTCTCCCTTCCATCTCGAATAAGGAATTTGGGAATGTAGGAATCAAATGTACATAATAATTTGATTACTGTGAGGTGTTTCAAGTTGTTGGAGATGCTGGAATTGATCCTTTGTATTTAGAAACTGATTACCACTAACTCATTGAAAATATGGGGATGCTCTTAAAATCTTGTAATTGCTCTACTTCCAGTAGTAGAAATAAAGATTGACCACTAAAGAAGATCAGAGTGCTAAAAGTAATTTCAAGGTTACGGGTAACATGCACAGAGAAGCATGTTAGATACTTTTCTAGTGAAAGAATTATTGAAATACAAAGGATTTCATTATCCTGCAATTTACAGATGAGCTCTCAATGGTATAATCACTTCCTCCACAACCTTCATAATTTCTACAGGGAGGGCACTGATGTTTCTTGAATTTACATTTTCCCATAATTTACATAGGCTTAATTTTCATGTTGCATCCTTTTAACAAGCTTGGAATCATCATAATGTGCCTTGCTACCATTCAGAGGCATAACCATGCTCTCATGATCCTTAATCTTCTTGGCATCTGGAGGAATGATGGGCATTGTTATTTTTGGGATTTTGAGCTTAAGTATCCACCGGACATTTGTTTTGAAGCCTGTGCATTTAAATTTCTTTGGAAAATCTCCATTCTTGGCCATTGATAATAATCTTCTTCTCATAAAATTGAGCATTCTATGTTAGTGTAATTGAAGGACACAACATGAACCTCTGCCATTGTAAATCTAGATCATTGGACTTCGATTTGGTTTTCCTTCACCAGTTTTTTCATTTGGTGGCGTTTTATGTGAGTGTTATCCTGAGACTTGGCATCTATTGAAACCTTTGTGGTCTTCTCCTTTGTGGATTAGATCTTTGGAATACATTGAAGCTCGGTATTGAAACTCAGATTTCAAGCTCTGGTGTGTGTTGCCTTGTGCACTGGGATTTATGGTGTGACTTGGTAGTTAATTTTCAATCCTTGGTGTATGCTTGGTACCTTATAAAAATGTTGTCGATATCTTTTGGAAACAATCTTGATACATGTGCACTGGAAACCGAACAACTGTTGATGCTTGTATTCATTTGTTGGATATATAGTACACATGTAGACTCTTCTTGCGCTTAATGATGTCCTTCTTAAACTTGGAAGTTGTTTGATTTACCATATGAAGATGAAGAACCACCATTCAGTACATAATTTAATGATTTCTTATGCCCATTTCAACATCCATGAGCACACAAAACTTGTCTATTAACATCGAACTATATAACTGCAACAACTCAAAACCCTTACATATTGTAAATACATGGCTTCAACAATGATAAAAATAATCTACATGCATTTTTCCATTCTCGGGTGCTTTGATATAATATTCTTAGGTGGTTGATTCTTTCTTGGCGTTGGCATCTGGATTATTCTTCACACTTGTTGACATGTGAGAAAACACGTGACATATGTGCATGATTTAGCAATGTTTGTCTTGGCATACAGACAACTCGAGCTTGACACTTGATAGATATGGATGACTGGCTGGTGATGAAGAGATAACTACAGAGCTTGAGAGATTTTAAAGGCTAAAAACCAAATTTCAATCATATTAGAACCATTAAACTAGTTGAAACTTCTATAGTGCCTCTTATCAAATTTTGATGAAAAAGCTACTAAGGTTTAGAACTTCCTCTAGCGCCCTTCAAGCCATAATTTGACAATACGAATATTATCGCTAACAAACGCTACGAGGTCGAGACTCATAAACAACATGACACCTCCACATATATGGCTGGACTAACAAAAACTCATAGACTTACAATGGGGAAACATCACATAGTACCTCATCCTTGAAAGGCTTGATGTCGTATGACATGAGGCACTATTGGTTGACACGAATATCTCGTCCCTGGCGTAGCCATCCGATGTTGTATGGTTGTGGGTGTGGTGTTGTTGGAAAATCCAAATGGTTGATGACCTCTGCTGAGATGAGGTTCTTCTGGATTTCACTATCAATAATAAATGCAACGGGGTCCCCTTCACCCATATCTATGAATGGAAAAGGCACTCCCCCTCCTGAGGATTCTCTGGTTCTTCTAGTTGTATTGTTGTGGTCGCGACAATAGTAGTGGGATTTTCATTAATTATCTGTCTCCTTTTATTATTGTTTGAATTGGAGTCTGAGTTGGGGCTTGGCTCTGTTTCTTTGAGCTAAGATACCAATGAATGTTTTGAGCGACATTCATCGGTATTGTGCCAAGGGATTTTGTGGAAGTCGCACCACTTCCCAGTGTCCTTCTTCGTCTTCCCATTTCCCTTCTTTTTCTATGGCTTGGACTGGTTGTCTTAAGGTTGAATGTTTTGTGAGTTAGGGTTGCCTTTACCATACTTTGGTTGTTGTGGATTTGCAGACCCAGATTCATGATTGTTCTATTGCTTAAATTTTTTCTCGATTTTGACAGCATATCTATAAGCGGCTCCCAATGATGAGATGTCTAGAAACTCCATTTTGGTTTGGATGTACCTATGTAGAGCCTCACGGTATTTCAGAATCAAATGTCACTTGGAATCTTTGATACCCAACTTGGTGTGCAAGGTATGGAAGGTATTTGTGAAATCCGACACTGTTTGGTCCCACTTTTGATGTAGCTTGGTCCATATCATGTACTGGTCATCATAGTTTCCCATAGGGTAATATTGTTCCTTTTCCACATCCATTAAAAAATACCAAGTGGACTCGGCCCCAAATATTCCAGATTCCTCTATGTAATTTGTCTCCTAGTAAGTTTCCCACCAATGTTTGACATGGGGGAGATACTTGAGGAGTGCAAAGGTGATCTTTTCTCTGTCATAAAAATTGTGAATAGAGAAATAACCTTCTAGCAAATTTAACCATTTTTCCAAAGAATCTTCATCGATCTAACCTTCAAATACGGGAATATCAAAATTAACTTGTACCTTGAATGGATTAGTGTCTCCAAAGTGATTTCTTGATGAAGACACACATGTTATTGTCGGAAATCGTTGAAGGATTTAGGAAATATTCTCCAACATCTCATTCCTCTGTTACGCGAGGGATTCCTCAAGAAACAACTTGATGGGATTTTTTGCTCCTACTTCTCTCTTTTATTTCTCCATGGGATGACACTTAGGCTAACGAGAGCGGTTTTTCTCAAGGGAAAATAGCTCGAGACCCAACTCTCTATACTCGGACCTCATCGAGGACATGCACTAAGAAACGATAATGAGCATCTTGCTCTGATACCTGTGATATGGATTTATTTTGAGAATGAAATGAAGGCGGAGATATAACAATGAAATATACAGATATGTTGCGAGATACACAAAAATATTGCAATAAACACAGAGATACAATAATGCACAATTTTTTTTATTAATGAGAGAATGTACAAAAACTGTAAATTACAGAGTGAATGACTTGCTAGAATGGTGACAACTTATCTCTGAGAAGAGATGTGATGGCTATGCTCATTCGCAAGAATATGATGATGTTTACAATGAGGCTTTAGAGGCATTTTAAACATAAATAAAATCCAAACCCTAACCCCGGAAGATGAAACTCCAAAAGGTTTACGGGCCCGGATGGGGGTAGTTGGTACGTCAACTTCCCAAGGGCGTAAATTTTGCATACGATCTTTGTTTGGGGCGTTCTATACCTCTTAGGAAAGACATATCTGAGGAGTACATATTCCCTTAAAACCAAAACATACCTGTCGTTATCGTTTGGGTGCTTTCTTGCCCAAAAATACGTCGTTTAGGGCCTCAAAACGGCCCCGGAAGTTCAAGACTTGAAAAACCGTAGAAAAAATGCCAAGGTGGAAACCCATGCTTTAAGCCAGTGGAATAGGTGGGTGGTCACCGATTTAAACCTAGACCATGGTAACTTTGTTATATCCTTACTTTGGAATACACATGAATTGCATTCCCACTGGAGACTTTGGACCAATATGCACGAAATCCCCTCGAATTGTTTCTCCAATGAATATGTGATCCAATATTTTAAACAATCTACCAACCTCGTCTTTGTCTAATATGTCTTCTACTTGAGCCCTACCTTCATGACCCTCATCACTTGTGCTACATATGAACATTAAATGAAAATGTGAGAAGAGGATTGTTTGTTGTTATTGCATAAAGCACACCTATTTCGACCAATCCATCCCCTCTTTAAGCTAATGTCCCAAGTTAATAACTTGTTATTTAGAGATAGCCATAGAGTTATATTGATATTTAGGGGAGAACTAAGTTCCATAGGATTCTCTACCACCACTATTCCCCCCCTACAAACTTTTCTTCCATTTTTACTGTATATCCTAGCTTTGTTGTGAAATCCCCAGACTAAGGATTTTTTGACCAACATGAGATGTCCATTTTGTCGTCTTTCAACCTAATGAAATTTTAAACCAACTTACTAATATAGTGGTTCCATTCCAAAGTATTTTCTCCTTCCATATCAAGTTTCTCAACGGACTTCCATTGTGCTTTTGTGTCCTCTAAAGAAAAGATGTCAGTCGAATGAGTGGCCTGCAAAAGGGACTTGAAAAAAAACAAAAACAATTCCAACTCCAGCTAAGGGTCCTCCCCCAATATTATACTCTGGCCATTGCCAACCCTTCACATTGTCCATGAACCCACCAAGGGGAAAGCTGCGACCAACGCCTTCCAAACAATTGATCCCCTTGGAGACTTATAAATATGCCTTAGTGTTGTGAGTGGGAAATCCCTCTACGGACTAGCACTTAGGGTTTTATCATGCATGTAGAAAAGACCTAAAGATTCCTACTTTCTACCGTCATCCCAGACCTGATCCCCATTATTATTAAGCAAATATGTAGTTAAGAAGATCAAGTGAGCATACCTTATTTCGGGCGTTTGATATTGATCCTTCTTTACGCTTAGTTGTTTTTTGACTGCAACTCTCCTCCCAAGGCTGACCTGCATTCACACAAGACAAACAAAAAACTCCAAATGCATTTGATCTACATATTAATGGGTTAGAGATTTAATATGTATGCAATAAACCATGAAAACCTCATATGGTGGGACAGGAAAAGTACTTCTTTATTATTAACTTCAACAAATCAACTTACAATGATGAAGCCGACCACTGCTCCATGAACCTGGTCCTGGGCTTGTCTTCAATTGTCCTCCAACTTCTTTGTTCTATACTTCTCTTTGCACAAGGATGGCTAAAGGTTGGGACAAAGGGAATGCGCAATCAGGTATAGTTTCTTTACTATGATTCTCCTCTTTCAAATGGGACCCCTAACCCTTCTTTTATAGGCTAGAAGAAGCTAGGTATTTTGTCGAACTTCCGGCCATGCATGGCTGAAAGGTTTAGTTAACTTACCCAAAGTTGTGTGTTCTGTCAGCAACTTTCATTTTTTCGTTCTTTTGTAGGTACACGCAGGTTGTCTTGGGTTAGGTAGCGTGTACACACATGCAGTAAAGTATCAAGGCGCATGGGCCTTTATAAAAGGGGTTTTTAAGAAGAGTTTTTCAACAGTGTTTTGACAAAGAAGGAATCTGAGATGGCCTGATGCCAGGTAAGCATGTCTGGTGCAAATTAGGGTTATAACAGATGTCCCCTAATGTGTGAGGTTAGAAGAGCATCTGATGGACAAAATACATTAACAATATTCACCGATGTGCCGAACAAGTGAGCCCAGGAACCAGAAATCGAGAGGTGTCATCTGCAAAAATAATAATTGTCTCACCGAGGCAGGCATACCCATGCTCGGGATAAAATAAAATCGTGGCTACCAATCAAATACATTGTAGATACATGTCATATAACTATATAAAGTGTAGCTGCGAGCAATACACAACGGAGCTACATCTTGAAATCGAAAAGATATACGTGTAGAGTATCCATCTTCTTAGAAGTTGATAAGGCCTAATGGTTGGAGATGAGGTCTTCGGAGCTCGAGAAACAACTTCAAAATATTCAAAACTTAGGTGTGAGTGTAATATGAGTGTATGACTTCACTACCCAGAGGTCTTTGACGGCTTGTCGGTCATGGACTAGAGAATCTTGATCATCAGACTGAAGACTTTATTGATTTCGAACAAAGACACAACTCTATGTAGCGAGAACAACCTCCTAAGGCCGTATTAAATCCCAGAGTTTGACGAACAAACAGAAAGATGTGCTTTATCCAAGGGCGACTCATTATGCTGCCAATAATAATAATAATAATAAATACTTTTCCCTTCCGCTTTTTGGGGTATATTTGATTTTTTTTTGTCTTTTCCAATAATTTTGGAAAAAGAATAAAAGAATGTTACGTTACAAAGGAGGAATGATTGTTGCAAACATACAAGTTCAAGGCGCAGGGACAAGACTGATGTTCAAAGTAAGGACACTCGGGAAAAATCCTCTAGGGGCCAAAGGTTTCAAGACGCAGAGGCAAAGTGCTACAGGGCTTGCATATAAGGCATGCTTTAGATGGTTTAGTTGAGAGCAACATGGAGTCGGCATTAGGCCAAAGACGCGGGTATGCAAATGCGATTAATAAAACACACAATGGCAACGTACTTCAATGTAAGTTTAACGAGCCTAGAGAAGGTAAGCTCGATGGTTTTTCATATTTAGAGGCTCTGAAAAAACGTAAAAGGAGACTCCATTGGGGTACCTTTTTCGAAGGTAG
This sequence comes from Picea engelmannii, assembly GCA_009831015.1. Taxonomy (NCBI): domain Eukaryota; kingdom Viridiplantae; phylum Streptophyta; class Pinopsida; order Pinales; family Pinaceae; genus Picea; species Picea engelmannii. Next base: position 1,200,236 of record ML782502.1, read on the forward strand.
TCTAGTTGGTTCGAAAAAGGGGTAAACTAGCACCGAAAAGACGTCTATTCAAAACCATTTTAACAAGTGTGATAAAGACAAGATCACTCAACCATTTTTTCATTTTAAGGAGTCTGAAAAAAGCTTAACTATGGACTCCATCAGGGATGTTCTTCTGGACCATTTTAACGAGTGTGAAAGAATAAGGTCACTCGACGATCTTTTTAATTTTAGGAATTCTGAAAAGAGCTTAACTATGGACTCCGTGGGGGTTCCTTTTTTGTACATTTAGTCCCTCAGGCTCGAAAAAGGGTTAAAATGATACCTGAGAGTACTATTCTAGAGAACTGAAGTTCCTTAGAGTATACCTTTATTTTTACAGTTGACCGTCTAGACCGAAAAAGGGGTAAACTACCACCGGACAGACGTGACTTCAAATTTCAGTTTAACGAGTGTGAAAGGCCACAAGATCGCTCAACAATCTTTTCATGTTTAGAGGGTCTGAAAAGGGCTTAAAAGAAGACTCATTATGTTTTTTGGGAGTCCCGAGGGTGATTTCAAGAGTGAAAAGGAATCATGCAAATGAGGCTCAAACTCGTAATCAAGAAAAACAACAAGGACTCCCGAGCCTACATTCATTAGTGACAACATGGACCCCATAACGCAACTAGGATCTACCTAGGGCATCCATGTTCCGGTAAGCTCTACCACCAAATCGTGACACTTCTAAATCAACAATGATGGTTCCATATCGCAGCCTGATGGGACCAATCCTATGGCCGCAAAGGGATAAAGACAATGAGATACAAAATTCAGGGTGGAAACCTAACCTACATGCTCAAGTTGATCATCTGAGGTTTTTCCACAGACCGTTAAAAGTTACCCAAAACTCCAAAAACATGTCCTGATACCCGATCATACCCTTCCAATGCAACTCCTGAATCACTCTAAATGGTTTTTGGTTTAAAGAAAATGATAAGGGGGGACAAAAAAGTGACAAAAAGGGGCCAAAAAGTCTATAAATAGAAGTTGGCATCTCATTATCACTATTGCTGATTTGGAAATTGACTTTGGAGCAAAAAACCCCCTTTGATAAAAGTGGTGATTTCGGGAGCTACAGTGAACAAAACGACCATCTGTCTAGAAAAAGTAAGTATAAACTCTCTCCTCTTTCAATTTAAATCTTTATTTATGCTTTTGGTTTCAATTTTTGGGGGGGTGTCGACCTTCAAAAGGTCGACCCTAGGTCCACATGGGCTGTCTTATGATAGGCCACGTGTACATTCGGGTAGAGGAAAAACTGCACACATGTACACGTGACTGTCATCATTACAGCTCGCGTGGAGCCCCTTATTTAATGAATTTTTTTTACAAAAACAAGGGTTAACCCTCCCGATCTTGGTGTTTTGCAGGATGTATGTTCACTGGAGGGAAAGAGAGCATGAGGAGGTTAGTGAGTTGGTCGGGGAAGACCCCAATGTTGTTGCTTCCTTAATGCAATGTGGGTTGCTCAAGTTCTTCCTATGTCCTTTTATGCGGGCACAACCTAGGGTACTGAATGCCTTGGTTGATTATTGGCATCTCGATGCAGAGGCCTTTATGTTAGAGGGGTAGTCACTGGTGCCTACGACAAATGACATATATTTTTTGACTGGCCTTTCCAGGAGAGGGGAACCAGTCAATTTTCGTACATTTCCTTCAGGGCCTCATAACATATCGGGATTGATAGGACTTTATTGTGAGGCTGGTACAAACTGATCTAGCTCATAGGTGCCCATAAGCAAGATCACAGACTTATCACTACAGACGATTGTGTTTCTTATTGGGCGGATGACTAGTTTTGCGGCTCTACATCATGTGTCCTATGCATAGATGAACTATGCAGTCCAGTGCTTAAATGCACAAATATTTGACTGGAGCACTACACTGCTAGATTGTATGAAGAGGCAGTTGACATATTGTCGGTCGCGGACGCAGCGGAACTTCAGGTTCGGGACGATTCTATGTTCTCTCTTCTTTGAAAGAGTTTCGAGTTTCATTCCTTGAGTGGTGGTACGAGGACATCAGGCCTCTCTTCCCGCGGTTTGCATATGGGCGGTGTTACTGCCATGACAGGGTGGTGGAAGGACCAATGAGTCTTTTGCTGATGATTTCTTTGCTTGGTTGTCACGATAGATCCCAGTCATAGAGGATTACCTTTATGTTGGGATTGATTTCTTGAGAGATCCTAAGATACCAGTACCTCCTGGTGAGGAGCGAGGAGAGATGGGTAAGTTTGCATCGTTGTTTTTTTTTTTTTTTTTGTGAAACATATGTAATTTTTATGTTGTTTTTTTTTTTATATATCATTTTTTTTTATACCAAAGTATTTGATGGATATGTGTCTATTACATGCAGATGTGGGACTAGTGTGACCTGCAGATTATGCGAGGAACAGGCGTCATCCTCAGCCAGGGGTCGCACCTGCCGCCACAGTGGGACCAGTAGCAGCAGGAGAGATTCTAGTCGGTGAGGTTGAGAGGGTTTTGAGATGAGTAGAGAAAAACTTTACCTCGCTCACCCGCACAGTCCCTATGGTAGAGATTGAAGATCTGCCACCATCTATGCAACCTCATGTAGTGGGGGCATCACATATGTGGGTCCGATTGTTTCGGCATTTGGAAAACGTTGTTGATCATTACAACAGGAACCACGGGCCTTGACCTTAGTTAGTCTAGACTTTTCACGTGCTGAGAGCACTACTTGTATATATTTTTTTAGGGCATAAGCCCCATGACTCGTTACTAGTCATACTTTTGAGGTGCTTGCGTCCACCTATGTACTTTGATGATTATGATATTATTTATGTTTTTTTATGTCTTTTTGTGTCTTATGGATCATATTTGCCTTTAAAAAAGTATTTACATGTTTATGTGTATGTCCTTTCATATGTGTGCGAGATGCCAATCTAAAATTTGATTAGCTAGAGTATTTGTAATTTGGTTTAATCTCCTCAAAACATGAAAATATGTAATATAATCAAAGCTTCATTCTAAGAGACGTACCCTAAGGAATTATTGGTGTAAAGTCGGATCATGAACACGATGGACTCTATTTAACTGAGACACAACTAGCTGAGCATCTAAATAGACACAGTGTCACACACCCACTACGGCATAATAGGTTTTTTTCACCTTTTTCTCCTTTATTTCTCAAGGGACAGAATCCATGAGTTCCTACGTGGTCCTAGCGCAGGCTAGCTCTTCCTGGCGGAACCTTCACTAAACCAATCCGTCGGTTCTTTCATTGAAAACCCGTCATATATAACCCAAGCACCAAGCGCGGGCTTCACCTCCATGTGATCATCGGTTATGACCTCAGGCCAAGCTAAGAGGTGCCTTTCGCATTTCGTGACTTAGCGATGCCCGAGAGTCCAGACTTTCGAATCTTCAAACCCCAAAACTTGAAATCTTCCCTTCGTTGAGATCGATGGCTCCAAATATCCTCCTTGATCCGACAGTCTTGGCCATATCGAGACTTCAGTAATCGGGAGTTCGAAATGCAAGCGAGTCGAGTCTTTCGACTCTTCAAACCCCGAAACTTGAAATCATCCCTTCGTTGAGATCAATGGATGCAAATCTCCTCCCTGATCCGATGGTCCTAGCTGTATCGCGACTTCGGTAACTGGGAGTTCGAAATGAAAGTGAGTCGAGTCTTTCGACTTTTCAAACCCTGAAACCTGAAATCGTCCCTTCGTTGAGATCGACGGCTACAAATCTCCTCCCTGATCTGACGGTCCTGGCCGTATCGGGACTTCGGTAACCGGGAGTTCGAAATGAAAGCGAGTCGAGTCTTTTGAATCTTCAAACCCCGAAACCCAAAATACGATACGCGAGTTCTTGTATGATATCCAATGGCTTATGGGGTTTAGGAGCTTTCCCCAAACTCTGACTGCTCACCACGTGTCTTCTTCGATGGATGGTCCAGATCCTCCCAGAGTTTTGTGAACCAAGATTTCGCAACTTACGAGGAAGAGGGGTCTTCCCCTTTGGTCTCCTGGGTGCCGAAACGCCGAAATGCCGAAAATTATTCAAACTAAGTTGATTCGGAGTTTCACATACCAGGACTTTGTGACTTGCGACGACAAAGGGTCTTTCCCTTTGGTTTTCCAGGTGCCAAAATGTCGAAATGTCGAAATGCCGAAACCTATTCACACTAAGCTAATTCGGAGTTTCTCATACCAGTACTTCATGACTTGCGACGATGAAGGGTCTTTCCCTTTGGTTTCCTGGGTGTAGAAACGCTGAAATGAAGAAATTTCGAAACCTATTCATACCAAGCTAATTCGGAGTTTCTCATACCAGGACTTTGCGACTTGCAACGATGAAGGGTCTTGCCCTTTGGTTTCCCGGGTGTCGAAACGCTGAAATGCCGAAATGCCGATGAACGGGTCCGGATACTCCAGGACTTTCAGGACGTTTCCAAGTCCACCCTCTTGCCTATGCCAAGGTTAGGGTCGACAGGAAATAGAGCTCCGACAGATATTTCAGAGGGTTCTTGGGTAAATTATCCCTAGGCTTGGTGACCTGAGCAAAAGTCTTCCTAATTCGCCGAGCTATAAATTTGGTGGTAAGGGTAAAGTAAACTCGTGGCTTTACTATCATGGTAGTCCTTTCAAGGGACTCACTCCAACTTTGGAGTGCGAGGAAACTTCCCGAGAGAAGTGCCTTCGGGAAATTAAACCATGGCATAGCGCGAGCCAAGTAGATAGGACAATTCTCAAGGGAACAGACTCGTATTCTGAACCTACTCATTCTGTACATAGACCGATTATGGTCATATAATTATAAGCATGTATCCCTTGTCTCCAAATCAAAACACAGGCAAACACTTTTATACAGAAACCATTTATGAGCGTATAAACATGAGCATGCATTCAATTCAAAAATACAAGACATAACACTTATCAGAAAACACTAGGTGTGACACGACTGCTGAGAGGGGTGCTCGTTTCCACCCAACCGTAGGCTCAGTGACTCCAAACGGATTTACCACTAGCCACCCCCAAGCTATACCATGATGCTTGAGGTTCAATTTTCTACTTCCATCTCAACAGAAATCAAGGACAAAGGTTACTATCCTTCTCCTCTGTTCAAAACTCCTTGTGTTTCCAGAGTTTCTCCAGTTTTCTCCCCGCGATCCCTGTTGCGCGCATTCTCTCTTTCTCCTCCCTTACCACACTTCCTTTCTTGCCTTTTCTCTGCAAGATTGCATGTGGGGTGAATTCCCCCATCTGTGGTCAGGTCTGGGAGCTGTTACGGATGGGCCGTTCACCCCCATCCCCTCATTAACTCTTGAGGAGCCTCCCCACCTACCAATCTGACGAGAAATCCATTCTAGGGTCATAGAGTTTCTTTGGTCTTTGAGCAAGTAAAACCAGTACGGTCCTGGCTCGGTGGAAGTTAACGCAACCATTCCAGGTCCCTTCCACCACCTCTCATTAGCCATCGTGGTCTCTTTTAGCACATCCCCCTCCCAACATCCATGCAACACATATTGATAACATAATTTACATTCATCGACCTTTTATAAAAAGGTTCGTCAAATCAAACATTCACGTCTTTGATTTTTCCATAGTTCTTGGCCAATATAGTTATTTTTACAGACTGGAGGAAACAGGGTGTTACAATTCCTTCCCCCTTAAAGGAACATCGTCCTTGATGTTCTATCTATCAATATGACGTGTATGTACATAAGTAAACAAAATCAGATATGCGTTTCATGGCATCTTCCATTTCCCAGGTAGCCTCATCTGGGCCAAAATGTTTCCACTGCACCTTGAACTATGCAATGGTTTGGTTCCTGAGTGGGGTTTCCTTTATGTCTAGTATGTAATGAGGTTCTAGCAGGAATTATCCCTCTGGTTCCACCTGGATCACAGACCAGTCAATTATATGATTAGAATCATGTACATATTTCTTCAATAATGAAACATGGAAAACATTATGTGCTTTTACTGTGGGAGGAAGTGCTAGCCTATAGGCTACAGGTCCCACTCTATTTAGAACTTCAAAGGGTCTGCAATATCAAGGTGACAACTTGGCACAAGATCCCATCCTTAGGGAACTCTTCCTGGGCCTAACTCTAATATATACGTGGTCTCTCATCTTGAATTATCTTGGAATTCTCTTTCGCTTTGCGTAACTTTTTTGTCTTCTCTGAGTGACCTTCAGATTTTGTTTTATATGAATCACTTGTTGTTCCATTTCTTTCATCATGTCGAGTCCAATAGTAATTATATTTACGGGATTACTCCAACTGACTGGAGTGTTGCACGGTCTACCATAGAGGACTTCAAAAGGACTCATCTTCAGGGATTTTTGGTAGCCATTGTTGTAAGCGAATTCCACCAGTGGCAGGTAATATTCCCACTTCTTGGGTTGATGCATTACATGAATTCTTAGCATGTCTTCCAATATTTGGTTCACTCTTTCCATCTGTCCATCGGTTTGAGGATGATAAGCTATGCTAAAAAATAATTTGGTCTCTAGACTAGCCATCAAGGATTTCCAAAAGTTGGAAGTAAATTTCGTGTCTCTGTTAGACACGATCTTTTTAGGCATACCATGTAGTTTGAATATTTCCTTCATGAATATGTTGGAGATATCTATTACCTTGCAATTCAATTTGACGGGGATAAAATGGGCAGACTTTCTCAATTTATCCACCACTACCATGATGGCGTCATTCTGTTTGGTCGATGTTGGTAATCCGGTGATCAAGTCCATGGAAATGGTTTCCCATTTCCATTCCGGGATTGGTAGAGGTTGTAATAATTATGCTGGGTGTCAGTGTTCTGCTTTAACCTGTTGGCATTCTAGGCACTTATCTAAATAGTTAGCTATGTCTTTATTTAACCCAGGCTAATAGAATTGTTTCCTAGTGGCCGTGATCATATTTTGATATCCTGGGTGACCAGTATATGGTCTTTTATGTAGTTCATCCATTATGAACCTCTTCAAGTCATCACAATCTGGAATATACAATCTGTTTCTGTAAGTTAGCATACCTCCATCTATCATCTGGTAGCCTTCATACTTTATTCCTGTGGGTTCTTTCTCTAGGTACGAGGTCACGGTCTGGAAGAATGTGTCTGTTTCTTGTGCATTCTTGACTCTTTCTTTGACATTCATCTTGCAGGTGATCATCGTTTCCAGGTGAATTGTTTTTATACTTTTTCTAAGGGCATCGACCACCTTATTTTCCTTTCCTTTAACATGTTTGATTTCAAAATCAAACTCACTAAGGAGGGCCATCCACCTAGCTTGTCTGGAATTAATCTTTGGTTGGTCAAACAGATATCACAATCCACAGTGGTCTGTCATAAGTACAAATTTCCTTCCCAGGAGGTAATGTCTCCACATTTTTAAGGCATGCACCGTGGCGGCTAGCTCTAGATCATGGGTCACATAGTTGACTTCGTGCTCATTCAATTTTTTGGATTCATAGCAGACTACACTTCCTCCTTGCATAAGGACTCCTCCGAGCCCTTCCTTACAGGCATCTGTGCACACGGGGAAGTCGTTTTCGGGATCATCGATCTTCAACACAAGTGCATGGGTCAGAAGGTGTTTCAGGGATTGAAATCTTTCTTCACATTCTTGTGTCCATGTGAATTTATCTCCCTTCTTCTGGAGGGCAGTGATTGGACAACCAATCTTGAAGAATCCTTTTATAAATCTCCTATAGTATCCTGCTAAGCCCATAAAGGATCTGATATCTGAAACGTCCTTTGGGGTAGGCCATTCCATGATAGACCTGATATTGTCAGGATCTACTGCTACTCCCTCTTCAGATATGACCTGGCCCAAGTAGTGTATTTACTTCTAGAAAAAGTTGCACTTGCTAAGTTTGGCATAGAGCTGATGTTCTCTTAGCACTTGAAGTACAAGTCTAAGATGTTCCTCATGTTCCTCTCTATTCTTGGAGTAAATTAATATATCGTCAATAAAAACCAGTACAAATTTGTCTAGGAATTTATTGAGCACATTGTTCATCAAGCACATAAAAGTGGCAGGGGCATTGGTCAATCCAAATAGTACTACCACAAACTCATAGTGACCATATCTTGTCCTGAAGGCAGTTTTGTGGATGTCTTCACCCTTGATTTGAACTTGATGGTATCCAGATCTCAAGTCAATCTTTGAGAAGATGGAAGCACCTCCCAATTGATCGAACAGGTCATTGATCCTGGGTAAGGGGTACTTGTTCTTTATGGTTACCTTATTGAGTTGTCTATAATCTATGCATAGTCATAGGGTACCATATTTCTTTTTCACGAACAGGACTGGTTCTCCCCATGGAGACATGCTAGGATGGATATAGCCTCAGTCCATCATTTCTTTTAGTTGTAATTTAATCTCAACTAGCTCAGGTGTGCTCATCCTGTAGGGTGTCCTAGACACTGACATCGCTCCCAGTGCAAGTTCTATCGAGAAGTCAATGTCCCTTCTCAGAGGTAAACTCGCTACCTCTTTCAGAAATACATCTCTATATTCTCTTAGTGTGGGGTGGTATTCGAGGCTTGGTATGTCATATTCAATTGATTCCAACACCTGTATCGCATATAGTGGACATACCTTTCTGCAATACTTTCTCATTTGAAGGGTTGACATTCGTCTCACTGAGACAGGTTTTTGGATCCCTTGAAGGGTTATCCTTCTTCCTTCTTCACTTACACATTCTAAGGTTTTATGGTAACAGTCCAGTCTGGCTTTATATGTGGCTAGCCAGTCCATACCTATCAACAGGTCATATGATCCTAGGGGTAATACGTTAAGGGTTGCTTTTGTGGGGAATTCACCCATAGTGAATTGGCAAGCTGGTATGACCTCAGCTACCTTTCTTTTGGTGCCAGTGGCTAACTGTACCAACCATGGCTTGGTGTGTTTATGTGGCTGTAATTTACACTTATCAACAACCTTAGGGGCTATATAACTCAAAGTTGAACTAGGGTCAATTAGAATAGACACTAGATGGTTGGTGATCATACCTTCTATTGTTCCTGAGTTTATACTTTAAGGCTTTAAAGTATACCGTCAAGGCATCTGAAAAGATAAAGAGAATTAAGGGGTAAGAATCAACTGTGAAGGGTAAATCAGAGTTGGTTTCTCAACTGTCTCTGTCTAGCTTCCCATTGTTCTTGGATGCTGATATCTCTCTCGATAACTTCCCATGAGCATTCTAATTCGACCCGGGTAGTTGTTGTTTGCATGATAGTATTAAATAAGTTCAAAGCAATGCTAGTTTGATCTTGAAGGCCAGGTTCTATGTTAGGATGTCTATTATTTGGGACAATCATAGGGAGTAAAATTTTATTGAATTATAAAATGTTTAAAGATTTGTTGCTTCAATTTTGAGGGATGAAATAGAAAAGGAATTTTGGGACTCAAAATAATAACACAATAACAGTAGAGGTTGTTTCATGTACTTGAAGTAATTTGAGAATAGTAAAATAATAACAAAAGTAACACTACCGAAAAATATGAGGCTTTAATCATGAAAGAATCTCATATCATAACAGAAGAAGGAAAGAAAACGAGTTTTCTAATGAAGTATAAAATATAACCATCCAAATGACCTACAAGTCTTGAAACCGCTGATAGCAATCACATAGGAAAAACTGTAAATGATTAGATAATCAAATAAATTCAAACTACAATAGAATTTTTAGTTAAACTATAGCTGATCATTCATTAGAAAGACATGAAAAGAAAGATGTTGAAAGATATTGAAAATAGAGTAAAGGAACACATAGCTTCAAGTTGACAGAATTCATAATCTCTTCTGCATTATCTTTATCACTGTAAATTAGAAAAATTCTAATACAATTTGCTCCCAAAAAAAAAAAGCCTCTTCTAAGTCTTGTGAAATTATATTTATACATGATCACCAAACCTTTTTTTTGTTGGTGATTAACCAACTTCCGAAAACTAATGGTTACATGAATGAGCAATGTTGAACCGTTTACATTTCTATTTTAACTGCTTTATTATTTCAATGATGAAAATATCCAAAACAATAGTTCATGTCTGCGTTGATGAACTTCCTTCTTCTATTTTAAGACAACGAATACATTTTCCCAGAAACTGCACCAAAACTCTGGGAGCTTCTAGAATATCTTTCGCCTCAAATAGGAAGGACTTTCTCTATAGTTCAGGCAAACAGTCTTCGATTATCTTTCTTGTGAACTTAATAGTTTGTAACTTTAAGTTCGGCATCACTATCCATTTTTCAATTTGAGTGACATTGATTACCTTTATTTGTGGGATCTCTACCTGAATTTCTTCTAGATCCTCCTTGAATCTTAGCTGATGCTTACCAATGTTAATTTCTCCTAACAACCCTGGACAGTTGTTTCTTCCAATGTTCAATGAAGCTTTCTCTAAAAGGTCGAAAATTCCTTGACAATCATCTTTAACCTCTCAAGTTATTCTCTTGTTTTCTATGAGGTTTGCCTCCCATACCTTGAGTATTATATCACCTTTAATCTACTCTGAAATAGATAGCTTTTGAGTCTCTCCGACGTCCTCTTTTGTTGAAAGAGCCACTGCTTTTTGAAAAGTGGTTCTGGCTACTTTTGCTTCCCTCTCCTTTAAGAGGATACTGTCAAAGGATTTGCTTGTCCCCTGAAAGTAAGTCTGAATAATTTCTAGCTTAGAGATCAATCCCTGTTGCTCTTTTTCTATTTTTGCATGTATTTCCAATGCCTGGGCTTGGAAGATTTCAAGCTCTACCACTTGATTTTGAATGGAATTAATCTTATTTTGTAATTTTCTATTCATTTCTTCTTGTTGCAGGACGTGTGCTTGACTGACCTGTATCTTTTAGTTTGCTTCATCTAAGCTTACTTTTAGTTTTTGAATCTCTTGAATGTCATTGAACCTGGCTCGTTTTAGACCCTTGTTTATCTCCCTATTGATACTTCTTTCAGTCTCCTTTAATTGACTTTGTAGATGAGCTATCATCTGATCTTTCTATTGCAACATAGTTCTCAAATTACCCACAGAGTATAAATTTGCAGATGCTAAGGCTCCCATTGTGCTTGCTATTTCTGTAGTGAATTCCCCCTCTTCAAGTTTTTGTCCATCTACGATGATCTTGTGCTTTTTTATCATCATGTCTCCTCTTGGATGCATTTCCTGTTTCAAGATAGCCTTCCTCTTTTTACTGAAAAAATAATCAGATGAAGGAATTTCGTCTCTAGAAATAGGTTCAAGATCACTAACATATAGAGTTCCCTCTTGTGGGTTTCCATAGATAGACTGCAATGGGGTCAAAGAAGTAATAGGACTTCCAAGCTCCGTTGATGTTGTTCCTCCTACTTTTTTGGGAAAATCCTCAGGGATTTCTGGGGATGTTTCCAACTCCTTATTTTTCCTTGACTCTGATTTCTCTGTCTGAGGGACTTCTTTTCTTAGTGAAGGAATTTCAGTCTCCTTCAAACTTTCCTTTGTATTTTCTTTATCCTGTGAATTTGATTCAAAACCTGGGGGAGGTCCTTCCTGCTCTGGAGGGGGGGTCGTGGATTCACCCTGCAAAATCTTTGGCAAACAACTTCGTCTGTGACTTTGGAAAGACATGAAACCAGTCTATAAGTCGGGTGGTAAGGCCAGTACCCTGTTCAATACCTCCTCATAGGCTTTAACCTCTTTGAATATATCATCATAAACAGACTTTTCCTGTTCATAAGCTTTCATATTGAAGTGCAACAAATGTCTGTTCACTATTTGATAAGGGTCATTCTTTTTGTTCTCAATATTTACCAGTTTTATTTCTTCGAGTGCTTCTGCTTCCACCTTGGAATGGCCCAAGTTTAGTAATGAAAATTTCCTAATATACACAAGGAAGATTGGCCAAGATTTCTTTTGAGACGCCTTTATCTCTATTTCGATGTCGCCTTTCACTATTTGGTGTGCTACCTCTCTCAATACCAGTCTGTCTGGGAGAAATTTTGGAAGCGCATGAGGGGGGATTGAGCACCCATAAACCCTAATGTAAGATAAGTTTTCATCAATGAACCAGTCAGCTATTGCTTTGAGGTTTTCTGAGACTGTCTCAGAAATGCGAGGTGGTTCACAGCCATAAAATATTTTATGCATTGGAATTACTATGAAATGAAAAATTTTGTAAAATGCATTCTTAACATTTTCTTCCCATAGCACAAAGTGATACTCGTGAATGGGTTCAGGGCAGGTTATGTTCCAACTCCAATTCATCAGGGAAAATGGAGTCACAAAGAAGATTGCGCCCATGATGTACGCTGACATGTAAAAGGCCACTAGATGACCTTTGGATCTTGCAAATCTGTAATTTGAAACCTCTTGGGCTAGGTTATCAGACAAAATCTTGCTCCAGTTAAAAGTGTATCCTTCTGATGCTTCTTCTAAAAAGGGAACCCATTCTGTAGGGAAATGGCAGGGATTCTTTTTCCCGAAGAGTCTACACAACATAATGGCTACATAGACCATGTACTCGTTCAAAGATGCTGTGGCATAAATTCCATGGGTATCGGCCCTAAATTTTGATGGACATCTCCACCATTCTTTGATTAAATCGGGATAAGTTCGGTCTGCCTCAGTACACTCCTTCCTTTGAAACTCAACTGTAAATTAGGAATTATAACTGTACTTAGGATTTGGTGAGACTTTGTACATTACTTGTATATGCTCTGGCCTGAATGAGTCGACAACGACCTTTTGATCGTTTAAAATGCTTCTTGTCGGGATATCCACCTTCTCCAAGGCCCAATTGATCATGTCATTGTATGCCATGAACCGAGGGCGTGTTGTGATCTTATGAAGCTCCGATTCTGCTATATCCCGAAGGTGATTGTCGGAATTAGCAAGAAATTTTTTGATTTCGTAATTCAGGAGTTCATAGATTTCTCTCCAGGATTTAATTGAGTCGATGGTGTGTGGAATAGTGTCGGATATGATATCTCCTTCTGGGTTATGCATCTCCTCTATATCTTCACTCTTCTTCGGTGCTTTATTTGGTGACATAGCTTATGTTAGATGGAAAACCTATCACAGAAAAGAAGCGTATGAGCTTGGCCGAATGCGAATTATCTTTGAAAAACAGAACAAGCATAGGTTTTGGAACACAGACTTTTAATTCTCTTTAAACTCATTTTATGACGAAAACACTGACGCAACTGACCTGTAATTAATTACGTTTAATGCAAAAAATATTTCTGAGATACGCATTAGTGTCGCAACATTTATCATTTATCCGTTTATTAATATGGCCGTATTTTGGTGCTTTTGAATTCAAAATTCGAAAGATTTCATTCAACGGAAACTGAAACACGAACAAACCTAGGAAGTTTGATTACCGTTAATTGTGCTTCCAAAACAAAGTTAATTCAGTCTAAACACAAATTATGAGTCGATACTTTGCGTTTCGGGATTTCGAGGATCATTTTGACAAGAGGTATGTTATCGCTGAACCTCGATTCCCGAAATTGCAAAATCACGATGATATTAGGTTAGGCCTTAACTTTCGTATTAGTAAATTAATTAATCAGGATTAAAAACTAATTTCCATTTTTTGGGAAATTAGGGATCGGGATTCCGTGATTAGATATGTATTAAAACATATGTTCTCAGTAAACCCCGAATCCCGAAAACAATTTTTTTAAATTTAGTCTTAACTCCTTTAGGTTTTAAGTTTATCGTGATTCTTAAAGAACGCGCATCAAAATTTAAAGACACTTTTGGTTTTTTAGTCGTTGATTATTTAAAGAATAAATCTTGTTGGGACTTCGATACCAGGCTTTTGGAAATGATAGCGAGGTTTATGCTTTATGAAAATCAGAAAACTGAAAAAGGAAAGTTTTATTCTTAGAGATGAAAACTTTAAAAATTGTTTCAACACCTTCCATCTCCACCACTGAAGCTTGGTGGTCAGCTTGTTTATTATCCACGGCTACATAAATTTGTGGCATACTCCTAGCCACGTCATTGACGGTGGTAGCTTCTTGAACATTGTAAATTCTCCGACTGTTCTGTTGTCAGTGCGAGCAGTCCCTCAGTAGATGTTCTTCTCCACAACCCCAACATTTTAAGGGTTCTTTCTTTGAGTTATCAATCTTTCCTGGGGTAGATCCAAAAGGTTTATTTCCTCTCTGGGAGGGGAAATTCTGATGGTGTACACTTCGGGTTGGGAAGCTCATCCTTGAGTCCTTTTTATAGTTTTTAAATCTTGGGGATTTAAACCCCTTTTTCAGGAATCCCGAACTATTCTTCTTCTTCTAGCCTTCACGAGGTTCTGTCTGATGCCCAAGCTGTTCATAACAATATCTTTCCTTTCGGATAGTATCTTCTAGGGTCTTTGTCTCATCAAACTAAATCCTATTATGATAGTCCTTAGGTAGTCCACTAATGAATTGTTGCACCTTTTCCTTTTCTTCTTTTATATAGGGTACGTACCTTAGCAATTCGAGGAATCTGCTGACATATTCCTCTATGGTACGTTGCCCCAGCTTGAGTTCATAGAATTCTTTAGTCTTTTCATCAAAATAATTTTCCGACAGATACTTCTTCCTGAAATATTTCTCAAACCGTTCCCAAGATAGGTCTTCTTCATGAATCCCTTTTACGTTCTTAAGGTCTTCCCACCAAATGGAAGCCTTCCCACTCAGGTTGAAAGTGGCTACTCAGGCCTTCAAATTTTCTGAGAAGTCATGGACTCTGAAATGCTTCTTTAGTCCAAGAAGCCAGGCCTCCGCTTCCTCTCCCTTCTTTATTTCACCGTCGAAAGAGGGTGGTTTGGCCTTCTTGAATTATTTGAAATTATGATTTTTGGAATGATCTCGCTTCTTCTGTTTTCTTCAGGAATAAGAACTAGTTTTGTTACTCAAAGATCCCTCCGAGTCGCTAGTTTCCTTTCCAGAGGAATCGTTCGATGCTTGTCCCTTATCTCTGGGGTGAACCTTTCTCAAGGTGCTCCTCCCAGTGTGGCCACTTAAAGGGCCATGTTTCCGTATCCGAGGTGGGATTCAACTTTTCTTTGTCTATCGTTGGTCCGCGTGACTGGTGTCAGGTCCATGCTGCAATTGGATTTTGTATGTCGGATAAGCTATGAAGCAAGACTGCATTAATCTCCGTTTGCTTCTCTTTCTCTTTTACCAACCTCTCGTTGTCATCCTTGCAGCTCTGTAGTTCGACAATGAGGCTTCTCACAGTCTCAGCTAGATCTGGAGGGGTTTCTACCGCTCTCCTTTCATCAGACTCTTCATCTCTATTGTGGGAGAAATCCCCCATTTCGTGGCGCATCACCATTCTATGCGTTTGTAGTTTCCTGCAGTTGATCGTCCACTTGTTGTGCAAGAAAAACACTTGTTGTTAGTCAACATTATATTCATTCACAATCAACGCATACTTTATATTTTTTCAAATGCATACACACAATAGGAATTTTCATTCTTAACTTCGGCTTTTGATAAGGGGGGTTAGGATAGAGAGTTACTCCTTTTAAGAGTAATTCAGATGGAGTTCCTGTAGAACTCG
The DNA here is from genome assembly GCA_009831015.1 of Picea engelmannii. Lineage (NCBI taxonomy): Eukaryota > Viridiplantae > Streptophyta > Pinopsida > Pinales > Pinaceae > Picea > Picea engelmannii. Next base: position 1,215,766 of record ML782502.1, read on the forward strand.
TCCATGAGCCTAAGAAGGCCAAGTGTTGTAACCATGCTCTGATACCAATTTTTCACACACCCACTACGGCATAATAAGTTTTTTTCACCTTTTTCTCCTTTCTTTCTCGAGGGATAGAATCCCCGAGTTCCTATGAGGTCCTAGCGCAGGCTAGCTCTTCCTGTCGGAACCTTCACTAAACCAATCCGTCGGTTATTTCATTGAAAACCCATCATATGCAACTCAAGCACCAAGCGTGGGCTTCACCTCCATGTGATCATCGGTTATGACCCTAGGCCAAGCCAAGAGTCCAGTCTTTCGACTCTTCAAACCCCGAAACCCAAAATCATCCCTTCGTTGAGATCGATGGTTGCAAATCTCCTCCCTGATCCGATGGTCTTGGCCGTATTGGGACTTCGGTAACCAGGAGTTTGAAATGCAAGTGAGTCAAGTCTTTCGACTCTTCAAACCCCGAAACCTGAAATCGTCCCTTCATTGAGATCGACGGCTACAAATCTCCTCCCTGATCTGACAGTCCTGGCCGTATCAGGACTTCGTTAACCGGAAGTTCAAAATGCAAGCAAGTCGATTCTTTTGACTCTTCAAACCCTGAAACCTGAAATCGTCCCTTCATTGAGATCGACAGCTGTAAATCTCCTCCCTGATCCACTGGTCCTAGCCATATCAGGACTTCAGTAACCGGGAGTTCGAAATGCAAGCGAGTCGAATCTTTTGACTCTTCAAACCCCGAAACCCAAAATCTGATACGCGAGTTCTTGTACGAGATCCAATGGCTTACAGGGTTCAGAGCTTTCTCCAAACTATGACCTCTCACCATGCGTCTCCTCCGATGGATGGCCCAGATCCTCCCAGAGTTTCGTGAACCGGGATTTCGCAACTTGCGAAGATGAGGGGTCTTCCCCTTTGGTCTCCCGGGTGCCGAAACGTCGAAATGCCAGAAACCTATTCACACTAAGCTGATTCGGAGTTTCGCATACCGAGACTTCACGACTTGTGATGACAAAGGGTCTTTCCCTTTGGTTTCCCGGGTGCTGAAACATTGAAATGCTGAAACCTATTCACTCTAAGATAATTCGGAGTTTCACATATCGAGACTTCGCGACTTGCGATGATGAAAGGTCTTTCCCTTTGGTTTCCCAAGTGTTGAAACGCCGAAATACCGAAATGTCGAAACCTATTCATACTAAGCTAATTTGGAGTTTCGCATACCGGGACTTCGCGACTTGCGACGATGAAGGGTCTTTCCCTTTGTCTTCCCAGGTGCCAAAATGCCGAAATGCCGAAATATCGATGAATGGGTCTGAATACTCCTGGACTTTCAGGACGTTGCCAAGTCCACCCTCCTACCTATGCAAAGGTTAAGGTCTACGGGCAATAGAGCTTTGACAGATATTTCAGAGGGTTCTTGGGTAAATTATCCCTAGGCTTGGTGACCTGAGCAAAAGTCTTCCTAATTCGCCGAGCTATAAATTCAGTGGTAAGGGTAAAGTAAAATCGTGGGTTTACTATCATGGTAGTCCTTTCGAGGGACTCACTCTGACTCTGGAGTGCGAGGAAACTTCCCGAGAGAAGTGCCTTCGGGAAATTAAACCAAGGCATAGCACGAGCCAAGTAGATAGGAAAACTCTCAAGGGAACGGACTCGTATTCTGAACCTACTCATTCTGTACATAGACCGATTATGGTCATATAAGTATAAGCATGTATCCCTTGTCTCCAAATCAAAACACAGGAAAACACTTCCATACAGAAACCATTTATGAGCGTATAAACATGAGCATGCATTCAATTAAAAAATACAAGACATAACACTTATCAGAAAACACTAGGTGTGACACGATTGTTGAGAGGGGTGCTCATTTCCACCCAACCGTAGGCTCAATGACTCCAAACAGATTTACCACTAGCCACCCCTGAGCTAGACCACAATGCTTGAGGTTCAATTTTCTACTTCCATCTCAACGAAAGTCAAGGATGAAGGTTACTCTCCTTCTCCTCAGTTCAGAACTCCCTGTGTTTCCAGAGTTTCAGTTTTCTCCCTGTGATCCCTATCACGCGTGTTCTCTCTTTCTCCTCCCTTACCACACTTCCTCCCTTGAATTTTCTTTGCAAGATTGTGTGTGGAAGAAATTTCCCCATCTGTGGTCAGGTTTGTGAGCTGTTACGGATGGGCGGTTCACCCCCATCCCCTCATTAACTCTTGAGGAGCCTCCCCACCTACCAATCTGACGATAAATCCATTCAGGGGTCAGAGAGTTGCTTTGGTCTTTGAGCAAGTAAAACCAGTATGGTATTGGCTCAGTGGAAGTTAACGAAACCATTCCAGGTCCCTTCCACCACCTCTCATTAGCCATCGTGGTCTCTTTTAGCACATCCCCCTCCCAGCAACCATGCAACACATATTCATAACATAATTTACATTCATCGACCTTTTATAAAAAGGTATGTCAAATCAAACATCCACGTCTTTGAGTTTTCCATACTTCTTGGCCAATATAGTTATTTTTACAGACTGGGGGAAACTGGGTGTTACACCCAGAGATGAGAGATACCAAATGACAGGGCGTCATGAAGCAATTCAATAACTGCACTGTACTCGGTGACATTGTTTGTGGTGTCACCTAAGAATATACCTTCGGAAGATAATAACTGGCCTCGAGGTGTAAAAATTACCCAACCTGCGGAGGTAAGCCTCCGAGTGTGTCGACTTGCACCTTTTGTGTACCCAATGAACACCTCGGATTCACTTGACATTTTCCACATTGACGAAAGATAGCATCAAAAACGACACATCCATAATACTAAAAGAAACTAGAAAGTAATAGTACAAAGACTATACATATGTTGCAAAAAGTTACCCATGGTGACCTACCTATGAGTAATACTTCTTGAGGCAAAGCCCATTTCTAGGCTCTGCCAAAGCATTTCCCTCAAAGTCAACCAGATGATAGGTGCCCTTTTTTAGAACCTCTTTTATGATGAAAGGTCCGAACCACATGGGTTTGAATTTTCCTGCCCCCAGGGGGTGCTTATCTTGGTCATAGACTAGGACAAGGTCGCCTTCAGAGAAAATCCAAGGACGAATGGACCAATCATACTGACACTTGAATTTATGGTTGTGAGCCTCATTGGCCAGTGCCACATCACGACACTACTCATTGAGCCACTCAAGGTATAATAACTATTCTTCAAGTGGAGAGGTGTCTGGCAATAATTGTACTGCCAACTTTATAGACGGGATCTAACATTCAATAGGAAAGATTGCTTCCAGCCCGTAAATGAGTTGAAAGGTGAGAAATCGGTTGCAATCTTAACAGACGTTCGGTAAGCCCATAATTTTGAGTATAACATCAAATGCCAATTTGACTTGGCTGAGTTGATCATTCGATGTAGGATGGTCTTAAGAGATTTATTTACAGCTTCCACCTGACCATTTTCTTGGGGGTAGTGGGGTGACGAATGTTCTTTCCACAACCCAAGCTTTGATGTTAACTCGGTCATCATATGATTCTGAAAGTGACTGCCATGGTCAGTGATAATCTCTCTCGGGACGTCGAACCTTGCTATTATCTGGTTGAATAAAAAGAGAGCCGCAGTCTCTCCATCATCTTTAAATGTTGGCATAGCTTCGACCCACTTCGTGAAGTAGTCTACGGCTACAATGATATAACGGTGCCCCCTTGCTGAAGGAGGGTTGCATGTAGTGTAATCAATCCCCCACTTGGTGAAGGGACCAACTGTGAAGACAGGAAACATGGGAGCGGGATGTGCCCTCATGGAAGTGACATGGGTGGAACTTCTTGACCAATTCGATACAATCTTTGATTAGTGTCAGGTAGAAGTAACCTGCTCATAAAATATTTTGGGTTGTTGCCAACCTAGACAAATGACTGCCACATGCTCTAGTATGGAAATCATTAAGCACGATAACTGCTTCTTTTTGAGTGAGACATCGACGCAAGATGCAATCTACACCTCTTTGATACAATGTATCATCGAGTATGAGATAATTCTTGGCCTGATGGCGTATACGTCGACGCTCATCATGAGAAGCAGAGGTGGGGCACTTCAAATTCTGGAGATAGATAAGTATATCTTTGTACCAGGGATCCAAATATGTGATAAAAAACATATCTCCTCTGATAGGCGAATCTTCGGGAACAACATCACCTGACTCAACCGGAAGTTCCGAAATAAGTTCTACGAAGATTAGTGACTTTTTGGATTTCGCTGAAATGAAATCTAAGTCAAATTCTTGGAGGACGACTATCCATCTACTGATCTTTCCACCTATTACCCATCGTGTCAACATGTACTGAAACAGATTCACAACAACAATGATGGTGGTCTTGCGAAACATAACATAATGACAGAACCGTTGAACAACATGGACTGCTACCAACACAAGTTTTTTGATATGAGAATAATTGATTTTCGGTCTGACTAGGCCTCGGTTCAGGTAATAGATCACATATTCTGAGAACAAATCATCTTCCTGAACTAAGACCATGCCGATGGTTGACTTTGTTGTAGCCAGGTATAATAAGAAATCTTTGTTATAGTTAGGTGGTCAAAGCAAAGGGGCAGTTGTGAGGGCATGTTTCAACGCATCGAAAGAGCATTGAGCAGCATCGTCCCAATGAAAAGGAACATCTTTTTTTAGTAAGTGCATAAATCCCTTTGATCTCGGCATAGTTGGCGATAAACGTCTTAAAAAATTCACTTTTCCCTTTAGACTCTGAAGTTGAAGGATTGTGCGTAGGGGAGGCAACTAAACTATTGCCTCAACCTTGAGAGGATCAACCATGATCCCTATTGTTGACACTATGAAACCTAACAAACATCCTGATGTTACGCAAAATATGCACTTGTTTGGATTCAAGTGAATCCGGAAGTAGCGACAATGCTCAAAGATAAGTTGGAGGTGTGTGGGATGATCCGTTCTCTTGTGAGATCGAGATGCTAAATCATCTAAATAGGCCTCGAATATATGCTTGAGATCATGGAAAGAAAAAGACATGGCCCGTTGAAAGGTCTCTCCAGCATTTTTGAGACCAAAGGACATCTTACGATACGCGAATGTACCCCATGGAAAAATGAATGTCGTTTTGTGCTGGTCTTCAGGTTTGATTTGTATTTGATTATATCCCAAAAAACCATCCATGAAAGAGAAGGCCTCGCAACCTGCACATTCATCAATTATCTGGTCGATGAATGGTGTGGGAAAATTATCTTTTGGACAGGCCTTGTTCAAATCACAGAAGTCCGTACATACACTAATCGTGCCCTATTTCTTGTTGACCGACACAGGATTTGACACCCATTGGGTCAAATGGATAGGATAGATAAAACCGGCTTTTAACAGTTTCTCAATTTCAACCTTAATGGTTGCTACTTTCCTGGGATTAACTGGACGAAGCTTGTGCCGAACAGGCTTGGCATCTGGATAAGTTGTGATTTCATGTTCAACTATTTCTGGATCGATGCCTGGAATTTCCTTGTAAGACCAGGAAAAAACGTCACGAAATTCTTTAAATAGATCTATGTAGATTTGAATCTCTCCAGGGGAGCAGTCAGCTCTGACGAAAACATTCTCCATGATGCCAGGGGTTCTGTAGATATTGATTGGTATGGTTTCAGCGGTGGTTTCCATATTACCCTCGGCATAAACCTCATGTGTAGATAAGGGATTAATAGGACAAGACCTATCTCCAGTCATAGTCAAGGTGAATTCTCCATCTTCGATTCTGCTTAACTCTGGGAGGAAGTATGATCTATGATGAAGATCGTCCCAGGGTTTGTCCGGACTAGTCATTACTTCAATTACTACTTCGTCGGAGGGCAAGGCTAAGTCCAACGAATTGGTGTTAGTGAGAGAACATTGAGCCCAAATAGGCTCTAGAAGCGGATCTAACTCTTGTGTGGGAGTTGGATCTGTGTCGGCCGAAGCCTGCTGGACTAAAGAGTATGCTACTTCAGCTGTGGACAAAGGCATGGACATGCCCGGGTGCCTTGTCCCTTCCATTGTGGCCGATGGGGAAGGAAGTATCTACAAATCATTGAAGTAAGTAGTGCGAAACGACGAAAGTTGGAAAATCTCAACCTTATGGTGGTCGGATATGAATTTGACATCGCCTTGAGGGGGAGGGTAATCGAAGGTAACCATCAAATATTGGCACAAACCAACCCCTACATTGACTACACCTGGTTGGGCATTATCAATCATCGGGGCCACGGATACCCCCAATGAAGGGTCAGGTCTGGAGAAAGACAATTGATCAATGGTCACAATCTGGTCCTCATGTGGAAACAACAAGACTCGGAAAAATGTAGCAACCACTGATTGCATGGCATAAGTCCAACTCCTTCCTAACAATAGATTGTAGTCAAGGGACGTGTCGACTACGTCTACCTCGACGCACATAGTCTTCCCTCCTAACTGCACGTGGAAAGAGGGAATGATACCATGTGGTCTGACTAAACGACCGTCGAAAGCAGTAAAAAGAGTAGGTGATGGAGACAAAACGGGCTGGACAATGGCCTTCCAACATTCCAACAACATAACGCATGTCAAGGCACCCTCATAAACCACCGTGCGGAAAATATTCAGAGTAAAATTTTTCGTGGGGTGAGCCACTACTATCTGAAATGCTATGTGGTAAGGAAAACAAGGTTTTAAGTCAGTTGTATCCATCATGAATGTACCCAGATTACAAGTATCGGTGGATCCTAAAGCGGCTAACAAGGCTTTCCTCTGGGAAGGGAAGTTTTGGAGGACCTCCAAAGTGGACATCGCACAAGGGGTTTGAGACAAATCCTCCACCACAGAATAGTTCTGGGCGACCCTTGCATTTGAGTTGTGAGAAGATTTTTTGAACGTGCCTTTTGGGATGCGTGTCATTGTTTCTCCCAAAGTCTTCTCAATCTGTAGAGGAAGAGATGGGAGTTTGGCTTCTTTTCCCTTCTCAGAAGTGCTTGGTTTACTGTAGTCATGCGCTCTAGTCGATATAAAAGCATCACCCTTCAGCATATACACATTCACAGATTTGAGATTGTTCGAAGACGAAGAGGGTCCTTGACTGTCCTCTTTCGTGCTTGTAGAGGCTTGGGTTAGGTTTTGCCCATGTTGAAAGGGATTGTTTAACATGACAGGTTGTTGCTATGTCGCAAAATTTTGGGCCTCTGCAAGCCGAGGACATTGGTGGGTCAGCTGGTCTTCTGCGCACGGGTTGCACAGATACCTCGCCTTCTGTTTCTCAGTGGTGCCCCCACCAGCATTATTAGTGGGTTTCTTATCCCCCTTACCCTTCTTACGTTGTTTTTTCTTTCCTTCAGGTTGTTGGGTGGACTTTGGATTTGTCGATTGCACTATGTGTACATCCGACGTTTGGGTAGGGGGAGCAACCAAAACAGTAGGTTGGTTGGCCGCTGCGTGTTGTATAGACAATTGCTGCAATTTATTCGTCAGTTGCTCAATGGGATTTGTTTTTGTTGAACCAACAATACCATCGGCATGTGGTCTATCTCTTTGTATGGTTTTATCAAGAATTGAGCGTGGCACATATGGCAAGATCTCGTATAATAAACCAAACCGAGAGTAGATTAGCTCAAGCTATTGAGCTCTCATGATGGCGTCTTCTTCGGAAAACACTCCTGACCTTGTGACGTCTTTGGATAACTATGGGACCAAAGACTTAAGGAACCACTCGAGTAGGAATGCTGGTGGGACTGGCACCTTAATTAAACTCTTCCAGCTTCTCCATTCTCGGATGTGATCAGAGATATGGTCAACTTTTGTCTGTGAAAAATTGGCCAGTAATTTTTTGCTAGAGTCGTATCTCACAGGTAATTGGAAATGGTTTAGGAAAGCCATTGCCAATTTTCCGAAGGAAGAGTACCTTGAGCGGTCGAGCTCAATGTACCATTTCTCAGCACTCCCAATGAGAGTACGTTGAAACAATCCCAACTGTATGGATTTGTCTTTCAACGAGTTAGACGAGCACCAAAGATGGAAGGTGGTCACATGATCTCCTGGATCTTCATTAAGCTTGGCCTCGAACTTGGGTATGTCCGAAGGCAACTTCATCGGCATAGGGGGACAATGTGGATGGTGACAGTTAGGGTCATTCAAAAACCTTGTCAAGTCTGGCAAATGCAAGGTTTCCAGGAAAGGTAGTTTGGGTTGTTGGTGATAACCATGGAAAAAGAGACCTGGAGTTTGACTGGCACCAGGTTGCTAGGAAAAGTTAGGCTGTTGGCCTGGGTTCTGGTAAAAAACATGGCCATGAACAGTGTACAGATTTTGTGTGTGAGGAGACATCATCGGCTGATTCCCAAAATAGGACGTAGATGGTTGGGTGTGCATTACATTCAGAGGACTTTGGGAAGGGTTGCCCCATGTCGATCCCATGGGGATAGGCATAGTACTTTGTCCGAGGTTCCATTGGTTGTGAAAATAATTGCGCCAAATCAATATTCCTGACGAGGGAATGGTTCCCTGCCAAGAATTCCAAGGCCCTGATGCGGAAGAAGTTTCTGGGTTTGGCCCCTGTGCAGAAATAGTACCCTGCATAGGAATAGGTTGTCCAAAATCGGGATTGCCCCCAGTTGGGAAAGCAGCTAACAAGAAAGCATTGTTACCAAACGCACCGAAAAAAGAAAATGGTGTCGAACCTACCAACATATTATGTGAAGGTGGTCCTTGACTCCCTACTCCAAATAAACTATGGTGTGTAGGTGGCCCGACGGACTGCTGGTGGGTACCACCAAGCGAAGGGGACGAAGGAGGTATATGACCTCCCCCGTAAGGGAAAGCGTTAAAAGGAGTTGAAGTGCCCCCCATGTGGCCTTGCAGAGGAGCGTTAGAGCTCCCTAGCCCCAGACCTAAAGTCTGTGAAGTGGATTAGGAAAGTACATGACTTGTACCTAAGCTAGGCATCCCATATGAGAACAGAGGGCCTGTCACACTAGGTGTGAAAGGGGTTATGGTCGTCGCCATAGATGGGATCAGACCACTGTGCGAGGTGGAGGCGGTCGAGACCATGGTGGCTCGGACCGGTAACGGTGGGTTAGGAGGTGGAAACTCTTCTGTGTTGACAACCGTAGTGGGAATTGAAGAATTCCCAGAAGGAGTGACAACATTTGTTTCCATTGTTGCGTGCGACATTGTCTGGCACTCGTAAGGGTGAATCGATACAATGATGGGTGTCGAAATATCAGTGGTTGGAGTTTCATATGGACCAAGAGCTTTCGCTCCAAAGTCTAAAATGGTTGTTTCCTACGGATGTTGGTCGGGCACAATTTCTTGTGACCCGGTCGCTTCAAAAGACCCTTGTTGGTCTAGCTTTCGCCTTAGTGGTGGTGGAGGTGGCTCCAGTGTAACCGGTGATAGGCCCAGAAGCCTTCGTGACAGGCGGAGCTCATGATCCTCCACTGTGTGAGAAGATAAAAGACACCCTAGGGATTTCTATTCATTCAAAAAACAACACACACTAAAAAAATCCCTCCAAGATAAAACAAGCAAACAATAAACTAATTGGAAGAACAATTACAACAACCAACACTAGAGAAAATTACCAGTGCAAGTGCAACTTGAACATGGAATCAGCCTCTGGGGATACTCTGCAAAGTGTGGCCCGATGTCTGTCCTAGGTACCACGGTATACCCCCGCAATCACCTGTGTATGTCTCTAAAAAGATAGGCAACTAGGTTTCCATCGTGCGAACAGTCACCAGGCGGGTACAGTCGAAAGTCGGGTAGACCACAATGAGCAGGGTATTGAGCCTGAAACCTGTCAAGGGTATTGAAGGAAAGTGTTCTAGAAGACAACTGAGGACCTATAACATATTTGAGACCCACGAAGCTCTGTGGAAAATGCAATCGACGGAATCCCAAGACAAGCCCTCTATATGTGTTCTCCACTACGATTGGTCCATCATTGGAGGGGTTATCTCCTCTACCTTTCCGCACGCGACCTCGTGTTTATCCCCTGTGTTAGAAGGGGGTCCCAGATAAATTTCACGATACTGGACTTTGACACTCCCTAACTCAGACTCCAATGTTTGATTTTAATGGCCTTGAAGACTTTCCTCTCCAACCTAATTCAAGGCCCTAACCCTAAACTAGTTGGTTGACCCTACAAACATAAAAAGTCAAATGAATTTTAGATTTAGCATTAATTTTTTATGTCTTGTATTAAGTCAAAGGTTATGAAAGTGAAACTAGTGATGTTTGAAAGACGAAATCAAAATAAACAGAAAGATGGAAACAAAATACCTTCACTTAACTCAAATCTTAAACAACTTTTCAACCTTAAAAATTTTCTAAGATCTTTGAACAACAAACTCAAAGCAGGATTTCACTCGACTATGAGCTACTTATGATCTAAGTAAACAATCAAGAACTTATGAAAGCAAATACTTTTCCTTGGTTACTAATGCAAAACAACACTTTTTAACCAAACAAAGAAATAAAAGATTTTTTTTTTCTTTGAATGCTCACAAAGCAAAAAGGAAAAATATCAACAAGTCAAAACCAAGAAAACTTCTGGCCTAAGCACAGATCGCAAAGAGTCACTTTAAAAATCACACACAAGCAAATTAAAATTGGACTCTCACACTTGTCTAAAAACCCTATAAAAGAAAATTTTGAGGAAAACTTCTAAATGAAAAAGAAAGCTATTGTTGTGATCAAACCTAAGTTACTGACCGCTATGATAGAGACCCAAAAACCTGAAAGGTATAACTCTTGTCAAAGGAAAGGATGACTGCCTCACCTTCAACAACAGTTTTCTCCACAAGCACACTGATGACAGTTCAACAACAAGCGTGTGCACGCGAGCTGTGTAAATTCAGAGCGCATGTACACGCATTTTAGCCTTATACAGGCCGCGTGTATCTCTAAAACTCCGAGACAAATGAAAGGACAAGAAATCCAGCCCAGGAAGAGACCACTGGTACTGAGAACCAGGATCTGTTGAAGACTCAAACACTTACTTTAACAAAAAAAAGAAAACAATTCAAGGAAAACTTCATAGAACAAACCAATCTGAGGTGAAACCTAAGATATAAACTACAAACAACAAAGACTAGAAAGAGTTCCAGAAAACCCCTGAGAAGGACTATTTCTGACCGGGGAGAGGATGACTGCCTCTCTAAAAGAAATTTTCTGGAATCATACATGCGACTGACACTTCCTTAGCTAGTGTGTACACACGGGCTGTGAGAAGGTAGGGCGCAGGTAAACATGTGCAGACCTTATACAGGCCACGTGTACCTTTGTGGGTCTCGGAAAAAAAATATAGCCAAGCAAAGAAACAGAGATAACTGGTATGGAAGACCATAATCTCTATTAGCTCATACTTTTGAAGAAACTTTAAAAACAAGAAATGAGACCAGTTCTTAAAAATGCCCAAAAAATATTCCCAGAAACCCTAGAGATCCCCAGTACGGTCACCAATTCTGTTGTGAGTGGGAAATCCCTCTACAGACTAGCACTTAGGGTTTTATCATGCATGTAGAAAAGACCTAAAGATTCCTACTTTCTACCGTCATCTCGGACCTAATCCCCATTATTATTAAGTGAATACATAGTTAAGAAGTTCAAGTGAGCATACCTTATTTCGGGCGTTTGATATCGATCCTTCTTTACGCTTAGTCGCTCTTTTACTGCAGCTCTCCTCCCAAGGCTGACCTGCATTCACACAAGACAAACAAAGAGCTCCACATGCATTTGATCTACAGATTAATGGGTTAGAGATTTAATATGTATGCAATAAACCATGAAAACCTCATATGGTGGGACGGGAAAAGTACTTCTTTATTATTAACTTCAACAAATCAACTTACAATAATGAAGCCGACCACTACTCCACTAACCTAGTCCTGGGCTCCTCTTCAACTGTCCTCCAACTTCTTTGTTCTATTCTTCTCTTTGCACAAGGATGGCTAAAGGTTGGAACAAAGGGAATGCATAATCGTGTATAGTTTCTTTACTATGATTCTCCTCTTTCAAATGGGACCCCTAACCCTTCTTTTATAGGCTAGAAGAAGCTAGGTATTTGGTCAAACTTCCAGCCATGCATGGCCCAAAGGTTTAGTTAACTTACCCAAAGATGTGTGTTCCATCAACAACTTTCCTTTTTTCATGCTTTTTTAGGTACACGCGGGCTGTCTTGGGTCAGCTAGCGTGTACACGCGTGCAGTAAAGTATCAGGGCACATGGGCCTTTATAAAAGGGGTTTTTAAGAAGAGTTGTTCAATAGTGTTTTGGAAAAGAAGGAATCTGAGATGGCATGATGTCAGGTAAGCATGTCTAGTGCAAATTAGGGTTATAACACTTATCCATTCAAATTTTTTCTTCCTGGGAAGGTACTTGGAATTTAGAACTCGGCCCCACAGAGAATCTCTTCGAATGAGTCTCTATATGATCCTTCTCTCTAGATCCTGGGTGAAGGAGAAAATATTTTTAAGGCCCCAACCCCTTAGCTCCTTTGGAAGGGCCACTCGACTCTACTTGACCAATGAGATACCTCCATATTTTCAAGCTCCTAACCAAAGGAAATTAAAGCTAACCTTACATATTTTGGAAAGGATTCCCTTTGGGACAACTGCGATCGAGATCCAATATACCAAGATACTCTCTAGGACATATTTCAACAGCACTAGTCTGCCACCCTAGATAGCAGTCTGTTGACCCAAATCGACACCTGCGCCTTCCACCTTCTTGAATAGCCAGATCCAGTACACAAAGTGGTGGTTTTCTGTCTTGAGGTGAAAACCCAAATATTTTAGACCACACTCGATCTCTTTCTGAGGGAAAGGAAGGAGATTCGGGATATGTTGAGATACCTATTTATGAAAATTTTGAGATAAAAGACAAGATTTGTCCACATTTATTTGAATTCATGTAGTCTTTCAAAAAAAATACAACATCCCTTTTAAAGTAGAGATATCTCTCTAAGTTCCTTGGGAAAAACATAAAACGTCATCTACAAAAAGTAGGCAAGAGATGGATTTTCAATCCAAAATTTTCACACCTAATATTTCCCTGGTCCTCCTGGATTCTATCAGAAAATTTCTCAGAGCTTCAACCACGATTAAGAATAGGAAGGGAGACAACGAGCATCCTTGTCTTAGTACACACATGGCTCTGAAAAATCTTGTGGGTGCTCCATTTATTAGAACAACAAAAGACATCGATTGGATGCACCCCATAATCCATTTTATCACTGATAACTCCATTCCCATTTGAATTAAGACCAAACGTAGAAAGGTCCAACTGACATGATCATATGCTTTTGAGAGGTCCAATTTGAGTATTGCGTCCCCCTAGTTAGAGTTTTTGATGGAGTGGGGGGCCTCCTAGGCAACAACAACTTCATCATGAATTTGCCTATTTCACAAGATCCCAAATTTCTCTTAAAAAACAACCTCGGTGAGAATGAGATTTAATATTCATGCTATGACTTTGGCCGTGATTTTATATATTACGTTACAACAAGATATTGCCTTTAATATTGAAAAGATTTGACATCCTATTTTTTAGGGATCAAGGCTATAAAAGTGGAATTAAAGGAGCCCAACATTTTTCAAGACCTTTGAGACTCTTGCACCATATTCAACAGGTCCTCATTGATTAGCTCATAAAAATTGATGAAAAGGTATGTCATTAAGCCATCCAAATTGGGTATCTTCTCTTTCTGCATGGAAAAGAGAGCATCATGAAAGTCAGACTCTGAGACTTCGTCAAATAAGGAACAATTCATATCTTTGAAAAACACTAGAAATATTTTGGAAATGACCTCCAAAATTTCTTGGATCGAGCGTCCAACCGGATCTTGAAAGAGTTTGGAGAAATGGAGAGCTACCTCCTCCACCATTTATTTGAATGAGTGAACCACAGTTCCATCTGACGTTTCAATATCCCAAATTGTATTGACATTCTTGTGATAATTCACATACTGATGAAAGAACTTGGAATTGTTAACCCCTATCTTAATCCAAATCACTCTGCTTTTCAATCACCATGTTTGTTCTTCTTTTTATAAAAGGAAATGACATATGTCCTTGAGAGAATTCAATTTCCGAACCTAGGATTTTTTAATAGGGTTAATGGTAATTTCCATGTGAAACTGAGCTATTTCATCTTCCATATCCATCAATAGAGCGTTGGAATTTTTTGTATAAAGTTTCAACCACTGCTTGGTTACCACCTTTACTCTATTTAAGTTTTTAGTGAATTGAAACATTAGGGATGAACGATCAGAAGGAGATATATGCACCCATGAATCTGCTACTAGCGCACGATAATCGTCCTCCTCGAGCCATATCATACTAAATTTTAAGGGAGTTAGAGGTGTCACCCTCCTGGTTCGAGTTTGAAGAAAATAGGAAAATGGTAAGAAAAAACCACCTGTAGATACACATAATTTCATCATAAAATAATTGTTCATCAACTTCTCTAACACTACAAATCTATCCAATATTTTTGAGATTCCATCTAGATTGGTTAAAAAAATCCTCCACATAGGCACCAATTTCATGGGTTCTACGTCTAGGAGATGGTGCTTCTCGAGAAAAGAGGATAAAAACCACTTTGTTGGTCCAGCTGAGGATTTTCCCCAAATACATCCCTAAGGGAAAAGGTAAAATTCAGGTCACCCCCCAAGAGGATGTGAGGCTCCCCCAATGTTCCTATATGCACCAGATTTTCCTAGAAAGGGATCCTATCTAAGTAGGGGTCATAGATGTTTACAACATTTAGAGAAAGCCCAAGGTCTTTGACTTCATGATTATGCATTGACAACACTGAAAGACCACTTATTTAACCAATGTTCTAAAACTGTAATAGCTTTGGAGCCTATGCACATAATCTCCTGGATTAAAAGAATGTTTGGATTGTGGCTTATAATGAGCCTTTTGAGGGCTAGATTTTTTTGGGCACCCCCAAGAACCTTAGTTTTAAAGGAAAGGACGATGGTGGATGGGGATTTCGAAGTGCTTTCGCTACTCCAAGGGCCCTAGATATGGTAGCTTGCTTACCTTTTCAAAAGTATCTAATTGCAAGTTATTTGGTTGAAACTAACACAATGCAATGACTCATATAACCTTTAGTACTGGAAGCCAACATGAACTTAGTATTGCAATGGATCATATATTTAGTACTAGAGGCCAACACAAACTTAGTATGCCAACCATGCTTTTAACACTCATTGACCAAAAACCAACTTAAATATGGTGTAATTTTATATTAATATATTAATTAATTATTTTTTAAATATATGTAAGTGTAATTAAATTAAACATAAATAGAGTTTTTTCCACTTAAATTGTAAGTTTTAATTTAAGTATTAAAAAGTTTTCCCAATTCAATATTTGAGATTATTTTAGACTTTTTTTTTTAAATAAAAAAATAGTTATATGTATTTAAAGAGATTGAATGAAAATTACATTTTTCATGTATTGCACTTACATTTTTTATGTTACATATTTAAGCGGCATTTCATTTTTGTCCCAATGAAAATAATCCTCAATCTTTACTCTTTTTCCCTCTTTTTCTTTTCACCTCATGCCATACTTGTGGAGAAGGTTCCTCAAGGACCAACTGTTATTTGAGTCCTCAAAGTGCACATCGAGACATGCATTGTTATCCTAGTTTTGTCCTGTTGTTTGATGATTTTCTAGAATCTGATCATCTCTAGCATCCGAGTACAATTTCTCACATGATTGCCAATGTTCTTCTTAGGTTTTTTTCTTTTGTCCTTTTTGAGTGAGCTTGTGCTTGGGGACACATCCTGTTTGTTTGCATTGTTGGCACCCAAACTTGTGTTCTCCTAATCAATAACTTATACAAGGAAACATGAGCTCAATACTGACAACTACAACCAAAAGCCATGAACATGACTAATGGTTTACTACCTAGATTACTACAATTATGGGTACCTTAGTCACAAATGAAGAGGCAAATCACATTTCTAGAAGTTGAGTGCAACATACTTCACAACATGGTCATTAATCTGACCAAATCAGAGAATTCTAGAGAATCCAACTAGGTTTAGTCAATAAATTCCAATTGTGGGGGACCACATGAAAATGAAATAGTTCATCAATTGTTGGAGAGCGTGGACATAGTCAAACTGGACTTGGACCCCACTAAAGAAGCTCTTGATGAGGCAACTGATCATCATGCCTTTTGTTAAATTTGTATGTTTTTTAAGGTACTTAAGTATTTAGACTCTTTTGCAGAATCTACACCTCTAGGATATAGTGGAAAGTATTGTATGTGGTAGTATATGGTTATATATGTAGGATTGTAGATAAATTCTCTTTATATTTTTGTTTAAATAAATTTGAAGCAGACCATTGATGTACTATCGCTAGGAGTTATGTTGTAGAATTCACTTAATATTAAAATCTCCTAGTCATGGTTTAAAAAAGAAATAACTTATAAGGCCTAAGGAATGATCATCATAGAACTTCTTCATTCATGAATAATCTGTAAACTACCATGGATATTCCACTGGAACAATTTGTCACAACAGATCTTACACTATTATGAAATATTAGATTTTTGTAGTTTATTTCCTTAGATTCCATATTAGTTAATTACTAGCTTTGCTTGAGCTTATGAAATAATTGAATTACAAAAATGAAAGAAATGAGAAAAATAACACACCATCCAAACAAAAATGAACATAATATATATCCTGGAAAACCCAATATGAGAGAAAACCCAACTAGAAGGTTAGGCATATGCTCTGCTCTCTTTTCTTCAGTTATGGAAATGCAAATACAAAAAAAGGTACTCATTGTGGAATTTCCTTTGACAATGTGGCATGTATGGTTGCTACATAATATTTCTATCCTATTCTATGCTCTCAAAATACCACTCCTAGCTTATCTTCTCAACTATGGAACAAGTACAATGCTAAAGAATGGACCCCTTTCTCCTCCTAGCATGTGGATATTTAACATAGCCCGATAGTTGTCTAGGGTTAGGGTTTTGAATTCCTCAACCCTCAATTAGTGATAAGGTTTGGACCTTTTAGAATATCCTTGAAAATATACAAGTGGTAAGAACCACACATAATGGGGGCTAACATGGCATCCACTTGTACCATGGTGGTCAACATAGTAGGTCAACTTGTGGGAGGCATAACTTTCTCATACGAACTCCAATTGAGGTAATTCTTGCAACATTGGATAGGACTTGGTGTTTAGAATATGGAATCTTCCTCCAAAGTAGGTTTTGGACCAAAAAAAATGTCGTTTGATGCCTCAAAATGGATTTGGAATATTTCAGATGGTTTTTGACCCCAATTTTCCAAATTGGGGCATGTCACTAAAATGGCCATGCAAGTCGATTCCTCCATTTATTTCCACCCATAAAGTATTGCGATAGATGAAAAATTATATAATGATCCAATCTAAATCAATGAATATTATGAGGATGTTTATAGAAAGCTCCAACACAAAGTTTTTCATGTAAACCACAACTTGGAAGAAGTTCCTTCATATAATAAGTCAAATTTGAATTGACATCCACCATAAGTTAAATTGGAATTGTAGTCTTGAAAAAATTATTAGTTGTGGTTGGAAAACTCAATTTGGTCCCAAAAATAATGGTAAAAAAAATGATTTTGGATCTGGGAGAAAAATGAGTTTATCTGATCCACATTTTAGCCCGATGATTTTGCATGGTTGTAAAGTGAGTAATATCTTTAGGGAGACATTGACAAAGATGGAACAAATCCAAAATTGTTTTATAATAAAGAATCTTAGAATTAAAAGTAATACACCTTGGGAGGTGTACAATATGCAAAGCATACTAGGAGTAAAGAATTTGTAAAGTTTGTAATTCCAAGAAGGTAGAGGACAAAAAACATTTAACATCAAATTCATTATCATCATATTGATCCTCAAATTAGTTCTTCTTATATTCATCTCTAACTCCATCATCAAATATATGCATCTTCAAATCATTGATAAGGAAACT
>ML782502.1:1233853-1247372 GCA_009831015.1 Picea engelmannii
ATATATATATATATATATATATTATTTTTTAAGTTTAATAAGTAGAAGTTTATTTGAGAGATAATAATTGTTATCATTATTATCAATTAAAAAAATTGTTTTCCATTTTTAAAGTCAATCCAAAATAATAATTGTTACTTTTTTTTCTCTTCTTTTCAATATGAGCACTCCACCACCTATTCCAAAAAATTAACCTATCAGGGAGAGGCCCCCCAAAATCACCCTAGAGATCATTTACGATTATATGGAATCATTAGAAAAAAGGAGAGAAGAGAGAGATTCCAAAATCCAAATAGAGTTAGAATCATTAGAAAAAAGGAGTGAAGAAAGAGACGTAAAAATCCAAATAGAGTTAGAGGCAATGCTTGATAAAAAAAGTACATTCTTCAAAGATACCATTCAAAATCAAATAGAGGATAGATTCTTAGGGTTCAAGAGTGAATTTGAGACAATGAAGGATAGGATTCAAGAAATGGAAAAACATAAACAATCAAACCAAGAAGGAGAGGCTAAAGAAAATCACAACTTGAGAGATAGGATTAAAGAGCTAGAAGAAAAACTAACCAACAATTTGACCCTTAGTAATATGGAAAACAAATTGGATATCAAACCCATCAAAGAGGAAATGAATAATATAATTGAACTGGACCATGAACGTAATAAAAGATCCTTGAGCCTCCTAATTTTTTGTATAAAAGAACAACAAGAGGAGGATATGCTAGCAATAGTAAAATAAGAATTAAATAATAAATCACAAATTGATACAACTTACCTCATAGAAGTAAAGAGGCTAAGAAAAATAATTGCTCACAAAGATAGATTGATTTGTGTCAAAGTAAGTTGTAATGACCATAAATATAACATACTCAACAAATATCCGAGCTTAAAAGGGTCAGGAATATTTATAAATGAAGACCTCATTCCCGAAGACCAAGATGAATTAAGGAAGGAAGTTCAAAAGGTAAAGGAAGCCAGGGAAGTAGGAAAATGGACAATAATTAGAAATAAAAAAGCTATTGTTAGGGATAGATACCAGAAGGATAATAATAAACATGAATTCAGGACACCCGGGATCCTTTTTTGGAATTGTCATGGCTTTCCATGGTGCAAAGGTCCTATGATAAGTTGGATCCCGAGTGATATTGATATTATTTGTCTAGTTGAAACTTGAGAGCATGAAGAGTCTAAGGTCCCTAACATAGAAGGATTTGTATTGTGGTCGACATGGAACAAAATGTCCCACCGTAGAATGATAGGAGGCATAGCTTGTTATATTATAAAGAGAATTTCTCCTCACATTCAACTTCATAAGATCGATCCTCTCAATCAGTACATTTGGATAGAAATTTCAGACATAAATGCTAAGAAGATTTATATAGCAATTTGCTATTTTGCACCTATTAATTCTACTTTTTATAAGAAAAACAATCTAGATATAAAATGTCCCTATAATAATTTAGAACAAGATATTTATAGTTTGAAAAATGAAGGTATTATCCTCCTGCTAGGAGACTTTAATACTAGGACTGCAACTAAACAAGCTACTCTTTTAAACATTGATTCCAACCATAATCCTTTATGGTTAGATGAGGACCTTGTTTTATCTAATAGCTACAAAAAAATCTATGAAGAACTAATTGAGAATTTGTTTGGTACTGAGTTGGTCAAGCTATGAAGCTCTCAAGACCTAATAATTTGTAATGGAGTAACAAAGTGGCCAAAATCCAACTAGATGAATTGTATTCATGGGCTAGGTAGTAGTGTCATATATTATGTGATATACGATATCCCCGTTTCCAACCAAATAACAACTTTTGACCTTTTAAATGACCATGAACTCGACTCAAATCATAAACCCTTAACCCTAACTCTAAACTTTTCCATGCATGGGAGCACCATTGAAGAGAATTCTAATAATCAAAGGAAATTGTGCTTTGACAAAAGTAAATTTGACCTTCTCTTAAAGGATTTAAATAGTAAATTACATTTCCTAACTTATAAGGACAACATTTAAGAACTCTATCATAATTCTACAACTACCCTTTCCAGTTTTATTAAGAAGTTCTGTTTCGAGGTGTCATGTAAAAAGAATAATAGAACGACCAACCCTTGGTATGATAAATAATGTAAAATTGCTAGGAAAGCCATTAGGAATGCTTTTAATGAGTCCTTAAAACTCGATAAGATGAATACGTACAAATCCCTAATTAAAAGGAATAAAAGTCAAGAGCAGTTTTCATTACTATCTAAGTTGGATCCTAAGAAGTTATGGAGCCAAATTTTAAACTACAATACTAAAGAAAATAATATGATTCCCTTAAGGGACTGGAATTCCTACCTTAAAAGTCTTTACGAGTTCCCTAATGCCATGGACACCATTCCTATTGTACCTATATAGGATGAAGTTTTTTCTTTAGATGACATAGAGTTATGGGTTAAGTAGCTTGCAAATGGGAAAGCTAAGGACATTGAAGGATACCAACTTGAAATTTTTAAAATAGGAGGGCCTACCCTTATCCCTCACAGACACAAGCTCTTCAATTTAGCAATCAAGCAGGGCTTCCCTAAACCCTAGATGCAAAGCCTCGTTGTTCCTATTTTTAAAAATGGGGATACAAACATTCCCTCTCATTATAAGACCATTATGATTAGCCTGATTTTAGCCAAGATTTATGGAATTATTTTGGAAAAGAAGATTAACCTTTGGCTAGAAAGCCATGGTAAAAGAGCTAAAGGCTAGGCGGAGTTTAAGAGATATCATTCAACTGTGGACCATATTTACTACCTTTAGGATCATTGCAGAGGAGTTCCACAATTCTAAAAACATTATTTTTTGTTGTTTTGTTGACTTCAAAAAAGATTTTGACATGGTTCCTAGGAAAAACCTTTGGAGTAGGTTGGAAGAGATAAAAGTGCCTCTCGAGTTGAGGGTTGTTGCAGTAAGGATGTATGTGAATGTTATTTCTAAGTTTAAAAACATTGAGGGATGTTCAAAAGAGATTAACTGCAATATTGGAGTCAAATGAGGTTGTCCCTTGTCCCCTACCCTTTTTGGAATATACATTGACAAGTTAGAATATTGCTTGGAAAACACATGTTGTGTCGGCCCTATGCTCACTGGTATAGTCATCAATCTTCTTATTTATTCTTATGATATCGTTCTTATGGCAAGGAGTCCCCATGATCTTGAAAACCAACTAAGAATCCTCAAGGATTTTTGCTCCAATATGGGTATGATTGTTAATACTGATAAGACTAAGGTCATGATTATTAAATCCAATAACATCACTTATGATACCTTCGTATATGAAAAGAAAAACTTGGAGGAAGTGACTCCATACAAATATCTTGGAATTGATATTCACCACAAGCTCAACTGGAATTATAGCATCGAGAAAAGGATTATTGGGGGATGGAAAGCTTATTATGGGCTTGAAAACAATTGTAAATAAACTGATCTTTGGATTTGGTACAAGAAGAAACTCCTCTTTGAGACTCTCGTTACACATGTTATTCTTTATGGATGTGAAGTCTAGGGTTGTATTATCTCTTGTGAATCTTAGAGAAAGATAGAGCAAATAAAAAACAATTTTATAACCTATAATCTCAAAATTAAAGGAAATACACCCTATCCCATCCTCCTCTTAGAAACAAACCTCTCCCCCATTAAGAGCAAGGCTATGACTAGACACCTAATGTATAAGAACAGGTTAAACAACATGGAAGACAAGAGGCTTCCTAAAATTGCTTCAAAATCAATTCATAACCACCATAGACTCAAGCGAGGATGGCATAAAGATGCACAATCTTGGCTAAACTATTGGGGAATCATGGAAGACACCATTTTTCAGAATAAATATACTATTAAAAATATCATCAAATCAAAATTTAAGGAGGAAATGTGGTGTGATAAAGAGTTGGAGGGAAAACGAAAATTAAGGTATTATAAGGATGTAATCAACCCTAATCTAAAAGATCAAAATTATCTATATGTTTTGACAAGTGTAAAGAAAAAAACAAGCGTTGCTAAATAATAACAAATTCTCACGAGCTCCATAGTGTAATTGGGCATTGGTCAATTCCTAAAATGCCTTGGGATGAAATAGTGTGTCACCTTTGTGACACTAAGAAGGTTGAATATGAAAAGCACTTTCTCTTAGATTGTCCAGCCTATACCCAGATTAGATCTAATTTTCAAAATATTTGTCACACTACCAACCTTCCTAACCTCTTAACTCAACAAAACTATGGTGATCTTGGAAAACTTCTCTTAATGTTTTTCGAGCACAGACGCAAAATTCTAAAGAATCACAAGTAATCACTTACCCTCTTAAGGTCCGATAGACCAATTTGGTCTTAGTAGACGTTAATAATCTTCATCTTCATCATTATAAAATTTATCCTCTCCTTGGTGTCCTCGTCCAATACAACCATTTCATCCTTACAAATAGTTTGTTGTTCTATTTCCTCTCATTCATTGTTAACAACTTCTAATCCATTGCAAGAATGGGACTAGAGTCCACCTCTTGATTCTTAAGTATCCTTAGCTCATTAGTTAACATGTTTTGGTTTTTGAGGAGATCAATCTTTTTATACTTTACGTACATATAATAGGCGACATTACTTAGTGAATTATTGTCAATTCAATTGTTTTCACTTAAGTAGTGTTTATCAATGTTTCCAAGAGTTTAAACAACTCCCATATTTCTGTCATCTATCCAAAGAATATAATTTTCCAAATATATGCTCCAAAGTGTTTCAAAAAGTAAAGAAGGTGACTAAGGTATTGCAACAAAAACAAATTGATAAAGAAAATACCCTTATTCAATTTTGGGTGGGTTCTTTATAAAAAAAAAAAATTAGTTTAATTTTTAAGACCCCCTCATTGATGTTAAAAGGGATTCTTACAACTCCATCCTCTTAAAATTTTGAAATTGAGACACCCAATGAAAATGGACCCAATGAAAATGGATCCAATCATGTCATGTTATACTAAAATACCTGTTGACACATAAAGACATTTAATCTTAATGGATTCATGACCTTTAAACTTAATGGAAAACTTTGCTAAAAAGACTTCCAAAATAATTATTGCAATTTGCTTTCCATATTATTTTGAGTTGATATGAATGAATCTACTAATGATGACAAAAATATTGCTTTACATCCATAATTGTATCTCTTTGCTTGTCTTTTTTTTTATTTTTTTATATGAAACTATTTTAAAATGGTTTATCCAAGAAAAAAAAAATATTCAAATACACCAATAATATCACAAGGCAACAATAGTCACTGTAATACACGAAACGTTCCTTGAATATCCTTATTCAATTTTGATCAGGTCTATAACACTATCCAAAAAGTTTACTTTTATTATGTCATCATCCTAAGAAATTAGTTAAAGCCCACTTCCCAAAAAAAATCATAAATAATTTATGTTTAGAACTTAAATTATTTATGAGAAATATCACATTTTATATCAAAGTTTGGAAACATAGAATCTCTACAACACCAAAGTCAAAAGTGCACATAGAGTTTTGTGTTTTGATACTTCATGAAAATAAACAATATCAATGATCCTTCCGATGGTAATGGATCTCATCATGACAATGATATAATAAAGAAGGGAAATTATCAACAAAGTTGTTTATACTGTTCTTATAGAAATGTTTTAATGCATTAGTTGTATATAATTGTAACATTCCGCTCTGGCACACTGAGCGAACTTATTCTTTGAGGACACTTGCTCGCAAGTGATTCAGATCATTATGATATTAAAACATTTGTCTTTGATTATGATGCGTCATGGGTAGATGACATGTTGTTTTACTACATTGACATAGACAGGTGATATTGACTCAGTTTTTCTGAGTGTGCAGGGTTTTGGACCTTGAGGATGCAGAGGCATCGATGGAACCCATTGGACTCCGGATTGAGTTAGGGAGTGTGCTATTTGGGTTTGATTGATTTACTATGATATTAGTACATTTGAGATGATGATATGATGTGGACATGTTCTGACATGATTTGTTGATGATGCAAGCTGACGATAGCTTGCCGACCAGACTCACATATGGAGTAAAGGGGTCACACACTACCACCAGAGAGGTTGAGGGAGAGGTGTGGATAGCAGGCCTTCCACATCCTACTAGCACTCCCGCCGTGGCTTGAACTGTAGGTTAACGATTACCTAGTTCGAGAGGACCTGCGATGCCGTGAGGGAAGACTGCGATAGTTGCTCACGATGATTCTAAGGGGCGTGCAATAAGGTGGGGGCCTTGTTCCTTAGAAGCCCTTAGTCTCCCACAAGTTCACCTGGCAGAGTGTTGACTCTAGGGGTTATTGATGTATACCAATCGGTCAAGAGGCGAGTGGCACCCTTGGAGCACGTGGTGCGTCCTGAAGGGCACGTCGCGCAAAAGAAACAAAAGAGGCGAGTGGCACCCTTAGAGCACGTGGTGCGTCCTGAAGGGCACGTCGCGCAAAGGAAACAAAAGAGGTGATTGGCACCCTTGGAGCACGTAGTGCGTCCTGAAGGGCATGTCGCATTGATGATGATGGAGGTATGAACCTAGATGGACCTAAGACAATTAACACATTAAGAATTCTTAAACAACTTCCCTAATTAAATGTCGCCCAGCTTAGAATCTATGTTCTAAGTCTAAAACTTCGCTAGGGGTAAAATTTTGTCTACCCTTAAGAAAATATCTATATAAAAAAATAAAAATAAATAAATAAATAAAAGTTAAAATAAAAACCACTGAGTATAATTTTGGTCTTCATAAAATTTTTAGTAACATGAAGAGAGTAAGAAATTAAATGAAAACCTGTAAATATAAAATATAAGGAGGCAATTAATTTATTTTAAACTTTTGATAATTTAAGAAGGTATTAAATTATTAGTAAAAGTGAAAGGAGGGTAATTAGCACAACTGACTTTTCTAGCTCAAATAAAAAGGGGAAAGAGGGGAACTTATGGTAAAAAGCGGGAAACCAACTTAGTAAAGAATCTGCAATTAAGAACATTCTAAATGGAACTAAATTAGCAACTTCATAATAGGGATTCAGCCTTTAAAGCCTGTAAGGGAATCTAGGGACACCTAGGAGTAAATTTAGGAGTAACTCTAGGTGGGTGAGGGAAATAAGACAATATAATAAATTAAAGAAAATAATTATTGGAGGAAAGTGGGGGGATGGATGACACTTGTATCAAGGAGATTTTTAGAAGATTTTTATTGAAACTTATTTTAAATGAGATTTAGGGAAAGAATGGAAGGGCTAAAACTCTATAAAAGAGAGGGAGGAGAAGGAAGAAGGGGATTGGTTGTTAGTGTAACATTACGCTGCCTGATTAGTGAATTGACTGATTTACTTGTGGGAGTTGGGATTTTCCAGCTCGGAGAGGAGTGGTAGCTCGGCCTTGCGAGGCGAGCTGGGAGCTAGACGTACCATCTGGATAGTGTGTGGCCCCTTTGCGGCTCGGGGGGCTAAGGGGGAAGCAGAGTACCCCTAGCATTGGCTGGGAGGTACCGGTGTAGTCTCGACGGTCGGCGAGCGGGACCGGCACAGAGCGCACGGACGTCATCGAGGCGGTCGATAAGGCAACAGTACGCTCGCTTATTTTGTAGAGTAGAATGCTTAGGACTTACGCTTGGATTTGTTTATTGTTGAAAATGGATTGGATAGACTTATTAAGGTTCCGTCTGAAATTTTATTGAAATTGTTTATTGCTGAAGGTTTACATGCGAATTTTTAATGAAAACATATTATGACTGGAAGTAGATGTCTGTGATTTGAATGGAAGCATTTTTTTTTATTGGAATGATGTTTAGCGATTTTCTAATATGTAAATGGCAGAATTTCAAAACCCCCTTTTGGTGCGTCTGTACATAATTTTTTTTTTTTTGTTCTGCGTTTTATTTAATCGAGGGCTTCTGCCCTGCGTTCTCCCACTTTACCCCAACGATTGTCGTCACCAGAAATGCATTGACTGCGTTTTTGAAGAAACCTGTAGGTGACCGCGAGCATTGAGAGGCATAGCTTATGCCCAACCATTATGGTTTTTATTCTTCTAGATCCCATGAGCAAGGAAAATAGATTTGCCTTGAAGGAATGTCAATTCTTAATGCTTGCCGAAATTATATCATGTTCCGGTCACTGCACAGCGATACCTTCTTCATTTATGTTATTGAAATTTTCATAGGCTCAACGATTTATTACCAATTGGGTTGTTTTACCTTCTGTACAATGTGCCACTATATGCAACGTTGAATCTATGTTTACCTTGATGGCCTCACACAATATCTTAACGATTGATCGATGTCGACTATGGTGTTGGGTGACTGCCATTGTATTGCTTGTGACTTTTACCCTTAAGACCACGACTGGGAACGGTATTTAAATGTTGCGAACATTGATTTTGCATCGATTGTTCCACCCATAAACGTATTAAACCCGAGGTCAGTCATCGCACCAGATAGATTTTTTTTTTTTTTCCAAGGAGAACAGGGACAGGTGTAACAAAGAATGTCCGCCTATGCTTCAGTGTTACGTACTCTAAACAGCTGTATGTTAGTTTAAAAGTTGAAGCATGAGAATAGATTTAAAAATCTAATTCTATGCAACCCATCACTCTGTTCGGACTATAACGCCTCTCCTTTAGGATTAGAAATTGTTGAACTCCTGAAGCGTGCAATGTGGATAGCAATGCGCAAGTAGAGGTCTGAGGCATTGCCAGGTTTGAAGAAAAATTGGTTTCTGTATGTCCAAATTCTTACACAGCCTTCATCTCAAACCTTTAACCGCTCAACAGTCCGCCTTCTATTGGACGCGGGCTTGATTAAGGTGCTTTTAGGTGGGTATTGAGGCATAGATCCTGCATGGAGTTGGTTGTAACTCGATTTAACACTTGAACAGATACCTTTTAACTCTTAACAATTGCCCCTGCAAACAGTGATAATCTCATGCATTTCACCTGTGCATGGTGTTAAATTCACACATTTTTGCCTCTGCAAATTGTTAAGGCCGTGTTCGGTGAATGCAGTACCCACCCTCCCTCTGCGAACTGTTGATTGGATGTTCCGTGCCTTTAGGATGAATTTTGCCGAATTGATTCTCGGTTTTCGTCAGATGCCAATTTAGAAATTGTTGATTGATTCTGGTCTCTGACAGTTGTCATTGATGGCTGCCACTATGAGGCGTGAATTCTGACATATGCGCATCAGTTGCCCTTTGTTTTGGTATGCACTCATTGCTACTAGCTTTTATTGTTAATTGATAATCTAAATTGTGTTAGTAAAGTGTAAATGTAAGGTTACGGTAATATTATTATTGTAATACCTAAAGATAATGTCATTGAATTTATTACTTATGGAATATGTAACTGTAATATATTGTTATTTTAATAGGTAAAGTGTAATGCTACTGTAATGCAATTTTATTGTTATTTATTTGCAAGGTTATTATATTATAAATTGAAATGTTGATTTTGTTTTATGGTAAGTTATTATAATTTTATTGTATTGGTAAAATACAAGAAGTATTGTGATTGTCATTTTATTTGCAAGTTATTATAATATAAAACGTGATGTTGTTATTGTTTTATGGTAAGGGTATTGTAATTTTATTGTATTGATAACACAAGATGTAATGTGATTATTATTTTATTGGCAAAGTTATTGTACAAAAAGTAATGTTGTTATTATTTTATGGTAATGTTGTTGAAATTTGTTGATTTTGTTAACATATAAAATGTAAGATCTTGAATTAAGTACATTCAGTTATTATGAATTAGTAAATGGGGAATTGCAATTAATTGGATTTACATTATGTTTAAGGTACTCGTCGATTAATGGAAATTAAATGGAGTAATTGGTCTGTAATTAATCCTAGTTGAGTCATAGATAATGCCTTGTCTTAATATTGGTTGGTCGTTGTCTGAGTCCTTCTGTCTTGCGTCTTCCGTAGAGGACATGGTTGTTCATTTAATTATTGTTGTACTTGGTTGTAATCATTTAATTGCTTGGTCTGCTTGTGTCGGGCGGGATGTAGACACCTCCATGTTCCTCAGAACAGTCATCAGCCTTGAGACCTTAAATGGTTAAAATCGATGGGAACCTGGGCTTGAGCATTTCTTATGTGTCTTGGAGGTCCTAACCATTGCAGGGTAGGATGGGCGGGTAGTTAGTCTTATTTGGTTGTCGGTTGATTGTCGTCCTTGCTTCTGGATGCTGGATGTGCGTCTTAGGTCGTTATGTTGTTGGCGTAGTTGCATGCACCATGATTCATCATCGGGGGCGACGCAGAGTCGAATATGTTTATTATCCTTGTACACACGCACACAAAAAAAAAAATGCACTTGTTAAGAGGTTGTCGTCGTAACGAGGAGGTTCGTTACAATAATCAAAATGAAAAATTAAAGTAATTTGAAACACTTGAAACTTGTAATAATGTATTACTTATGCACAACCTAAAAGCAAAAGAGAAATGACACTCTATATTCCATGCCTATAAAAGTTGAAGTAGAATTGGACAGATCTATGTGTTAATAACTATTGATAGTGTCACAAGTGTGAATTGAAGTCTTCAAAACCTTTTTAAAATAAATTGATGAATAAAAATGGTATCATATTAATTTTATCCATAACACTCCAAAGTATTATCGAACTAACATGTGTTATTTTATACTTTTAAGCAAGAAATTGTAAAAACTATATCTCATATCACCTAATTAATTTTAACATGAACAATAACAAAAATATCATTATATATTTATGACGAGATGAATAATGTTGTTCTATTAAAATGTGAAGTTCACTTAAAATTTGAAATTCGTTGTGTAACAAAGGGCTTCAATGAATAAATATAATTTTTATATCATTTTATGTAACATTTACATTATATTAAGTTTTAAGTATTGGATGATTTTTAAATGTGAGATAATTGTGGAAATTTCACTTGAATGACTAGCTATTGATTAAAACTAATAGTGGAGATTTGGACAGACAAATCTAATCAAGATTAAGATGAACAACAAATTTATATATGCAAATAAAAAAATGGTTGAAATACTCTTTTTTTTCCATTTTCATTTGATAGTTTCCTTTGCAAATATTTGAATGGATAAATATACATAACCCAAAGTTTTAAAACTAATACTCATCTTAATTTTATTTCAATGAGAGAATAACTTCTTAGATATTATTTAGATTTACCATAATTAACATAGTTTTCTATATTTTACCTTTCATACCTTGTATAAATACTTTTATAAATACTTTTAGTGTGTTCTAGAACATAAATACATTATTATGAATTTTTAAATTTGAAAAATTATTATATAACATAAATACATTATTATGAATTTTTAAATTTGAAAAATTATTATATATGTAAATGCAAATTTTATTAATTATAAAATTTATTAATTTTAAAATTAATTTATTTGTCTCTAGGCCATGAAAAAATATTTTTATATGAAATGTTTAGACTAGAATAAGATGTTATGTTTAAATTATCATTGTTGATTGTAATATGTATAGTAACTTTATTTAAATAAAAATAAAAATTATTTGTTTAATTAGGTGAGAGTTATGTTGTATTTTGTATAAAATTTTCTTAATTAAATAGTTATTTCATAGAGAAAAATGAAATCTATTTTTATAATAATTTATGTAATTTTTAAATTGAATATAATGTTGAAAATATTTTTTATATAAATTTTTTTTATTTGTTTATTAATTTATCAATTATATAAATTTAGATATTTTTAGTATTCTTTATTAAAAAATATTTACCTTTTTTATCTTAAATTTTATATATATATTAAATGTTGAATATTTAATTTTGAATTACTAAATCTTGAATATTTATATTTTCAAATATTGTTTATTGAATATTGAATTGCATTCATATAATATTTAAATAAAAACATTAAAAGAAGGTAGTGTTATTGGTTGTCCATCTCAGATAAAATCAAACATTATATGGTAAAGTTAGTTAAGTTATTGCCAAATGAGATATAAATGCAACTAATTATTGTGAGTTATTGTGAAAATATTAAATGAGATCAAGAAATGTCAATAAACACAGTGACCTAATTAAATATATTAATATAATAAATTATAAACCATATATTTCAAATTATGATAATCATCATTGTAAATATTTCAAATTATGATAATCATCATTGTAAATGATTTTTAATTAAGAAAATAAAAACTATAAAATTAATTAAGAAAATAAAAATTATAAAATAAAATAAATGATATGAATTATAATGTATAATGTTTGATGTAAATATAAGGTGGTTAAATATTTAATAATTAAAATGAGTGAATTAATATATATATTTAATGATGAAGAAGAAAAATTATGCTTTAAGAAAATAAAATCTATAAAATAAAATAAATAATATGAACTATAATGTTTGAGGTAGATATAAGGTAGTTAAATATTTAATAATTAAAATGAGTAAATTAACATATATATTTAATGATGATGAAGAAGAATTATGCTCTAAGGTATATATAAGATACTTAAAGACTCATTGATTAAAATGAGTGAATTAACATATATATGATATAATATATATGATAATGAATTATGTGGTTATAGTTTACTAAATTAACATTAATCTTTTGAACTTTTATAAAGAAAAAAATGTTTTTTTATTGAATTATGTTGTTTCTAAGATTAAATAAGTATAATAAAATCATTATGCTAACTTTGGATTTCATGGATAAGGACATTATAGATGTCCATAGTGCCACAAATGTTTTGAAAATGATATCTAATATTTGTGTAGGGAGTGCACTTCAAGAGTAAATGCTTGTCGTCCTCTACTCCATCTTTCTCAATGTCTCCCTAAAGATATTATTGTCTTCACAACTATGCAAAATCACTGGGTGGTAAAAAGTGTGTAAGAGAAACCCATTTTTCTCCCATATCCAAACTCAACTTCTTTACAATTATTGTTGGGACCAAATTGAGTTTTCCAACCACAACTAATCATTTATTCAAGACTACAATTTCAATTTAAGTTATGGTGGATGCCAATTCAAATTTAACTTATATGAAGGAACTTCTTCCAAGTTGTGGTTTACATGAAAACTCTATGTTGGAGCTTTCTATAAACATCCTCATAATATTCATGAATGAAGAAGGTACTATGATGATTCTTCCTTGAGCTTTCTAAATTATTGTTAGTATAAGTAGACAAAACAAATTTTCATGTATTGAGAGGCATTTTCTACAATCCAGTATAAGGAAGATGTGTAATTCCTTCGTATTCACATAGAAGTGATATAAAAAAAAATCTAATTAAACACAACTCAGAATTCATTTCTTAGTTCATTACGTATTAACTAGTGAAAAATTTTTGTCATCTTAAATTTAAAGAAAAAAAAAATACACATTCTAATTATATAAATTCAAATTCCTGATTCGAAATTGACTCTCATTTAACCTATCCTTTATAAGTTAATAATAATAAACTAAGAATTCATTTCTTAGTTCATTA
>ML782502.1:1247422-1273245 GCA_009831015.1 Picea engelmannii
ATGGCCAGACTAGGGGAATAGGATAGACGAGCGGGGTTTTAAGATGGAAAAGTGAAAGCATGAGGGGAGCGGACGATGATCCTTCAAACCCCCTTTGGTGGCTAACCAAAACCAATGAATACCAACTTTCTAGGCTACCCAGTCAATCACCCCAACAATGGTCAAGTGGGTTAGTGTAAAATCCAAGCAGTTGTCTGAAATAAAAGAGATGCGATGCATACATAAGAAAGTTATAATGATCAAACCTGACACATACCATGATACCTTGGACCGATTACCTCATGGAGCAAGAACTTTTTCTGATGCAAGCCCAAGCCGGTAGTGATGGAGGCTGGTACTGCTGGCAGGACAAATCTGGCTGAGAAGAAAAAGTGGGTCCTCCAGGACCATGCTCAGGTCGCTCCTGCTCTCGGTACTCCATGTCTAGGACCATGTGGGCCTCGAGACATGATCTCCTAGTTATCCCTAATATCGGGGATAACAGGAGCCTATGCACATAATCTCCTGGATTAAAAGAATGTCTGAGTTGTGGCTTATAATGAGCCTTTTGAGGGCTAGATTTTTTTGGGCACCCCCAAGAAACTTAGTTTTAAAGGAAAGGACAATCATGGATGGGGATTTTGAAGTTCTTTCGCTACTCCAAGGGCCCTAAATATGGTAGCTTGCTTACCTTTTCGAAAGTATCTAATTGCAAGTTATTTGGTTGAAACTAACACAATGCAATGGATCATATAGCCTTTAGTACTGGAAGCCAACATGAACTTAGTATGCCAACCATGCTTTTAACACTCATTGACCAAAAAGAAACTTAAATATGGTGTAATTTTATATTAATATATTAATTAATCATTTTTAAAATATATGTAAGTGTAATTAAATTAAAGATAAATAGAGTTTTTTCCACTTAAATTGTAAGTTTTAATTTAAGTATTAAGAAGTTTTCCCAATTCAATATTTGAGATTGTTTTAGACTTTTTTTTTTAAATAAAAAAATATTTATATGTATTTAAAGAGATTGAATGAAAATTACATTTTTCATGTATTGCACTTACATTTTTGATGTTACATATTTAAGGGGCATTTCATTTTTGTCCCAATGAAAATAATCCTCAATCTTTACTCTTTTTCCCTCTTTTTCTTTTCACCTCATGCCATAATTGTGGAGAAGGTTCCTTAAGGACCAACTGTTATTTGAATCCTCAAAGTGCACATCTAGACATGCATTGTTATCCTAGTTTTGTCCTGTTGTTTGATGATTTTCTAGAATCTGATCATCTCTAGCATCCGAGTACGATTTCTCACATGATTGCCAATGTTCTTTTTAGGTTTTTTTCTTTTGTCCTTTTTGAGTGAGCTTGTGCTTGGGGACACGTCCTGTTTGTTTGCATTGTTGGCACCAAAACTTGTGTTCTCCTAATCAAGAACTTATACAAGGAAACATGAGCTCAATACTGACAACTACAACCAAAAGTCATGAACATGACTAATGGTTTACTACCTAGATTACTGCAATTATGGGTACCTTAGTCAAAAATGAAGAGGCAAATCACATTTCTAGAAGTTGAGTGCAACATGCTTCACAACATGGTCATTAATTTGACCAAATCAGAGAATTCTAGAGAATCCAACTAGGTTTAGTCAATAAATTTCAATTGTGGGGGACCACATGAAAATGAAATAGTTCATCAATTGTTGGAGAGCGTGGACATAGTCAAACTGGACTTGGACCCAACTAAAGAAGCTCTTGATGAGGCAACTGACCATCATGCCTTTTGTTAAATTTGTATGTTTTTTAAGGTACTTAAGTATTTAGACTCTTCTGCAGAATCTACACCTCTAGGATATAGTGGAAAGTATTGTGTGTGGTAGTATATGGTTATATATGTAGGATTGTAGATAAATTCTCTTTATATTTTTGTTTAAATAAATTTGAAGCAGACCGTTGATGTACTATCGCTAGGAGCTATGTTGTATAATTCACTTAATATAAAAATCTCCTAGTCATGGTTTAAAAAAGAAATAACTTATAAGGCCTAAGGAATGATCATCATAGCACTTCTTCATTCATGAATAATCTGTAAACTACCATGGATATTCCACTGGAACAATTCGTCACAATAGATCTTACACTATTATGAAATATTAGATTTTTGCAGTTTATTTCCTTAGATTCCATATTAGTTAATTACTAGCTTTGCTTGAACTTATGAAATAATTGAATTACAAAAATGAAAGAAATGAGAAAAATAACACACCATCCAAACACAAATGAACATAATATATATATTGGAAAACCCAATACGAGAGAAAACCCAACTAGAAGGTTAGGCATATGCTCTGCTCTCTTTTCTTCAGTTATGGAAATGCAAATACAAAAGAAGGTACTCATTGTGGAATTTACTTTGACAATGTGGCATGTATGGTTGCTACATAATATTTCTATCCTATTCTATGCTCTCAAAATACCACTCCTAGCTTCTTTTCTCAACTATGGAACAAGTACAATGCTAAAGAATGGACCACTTTCTCCTCCTAGCATGTGGATATTTAACATAGCCCGATAGTTGTCTAGGGTTAGGGTTTTGAATTCCTCAACCCTCAATTAGTGATAAGGTTTGGACCTTTTAGAATATCCTTGAAAATATACAAGTGGTAAGAACCACACATAATGGGGGCTAACATGGCATCCACTTGTACCATGGTGGTCAACATAGTAGGTCAACTTGTGGGAGGCATAACTTTCTCATACGAACTCCAATTGAGGTAATTCTTGCAACATTGGATAGGACTTGGTGTTTAGAATATGGAATCTTCCTCCAAAGTAGGTTTTGGACCAAAAAAAATGTCGTTTGATGCCTCAAAATGGATTTGGAATATTTCAGATGGTTTTTGACCCCAATTTTCCAAATTGGGGCATGTCACTAAAATGGCCATGCAAGTCGATTCCTCCATTTATTTCCACCCATAAAGTATTGCGATAGATGAAAAATTATATAATGATCCAATCTAAATCAATGAATATTATGAGGATGTTTATAGAAAGCTCCAACACAAAGTTTTTCATGTAAACCACAACTTGGAAGAAGTTCCTTCATATAATAAGTCAAATTTGAATTGACATCCACCATAAGTTAAATTGGAATTGTAGTCTTGAAAAAATTATTAGTTGTGGTTGGAAAACTCAATTTGGTCCCAAAAATAATGGTAAAAAAAATGATTTTGGATCTGGGAGAAAAATGAGTTTATCTGATCCACATTTTAGCCCGATGATTTTGCATGGTTGTAAAGTGAGTAATATCTTTAGGGAGACATTGACAAAGATGGAACAAATCCAAAATTGTTTTATAATAAAGAATCTTAGAATTAAAAGTAATACACCTTGGGAGGTGTACAATATGCAAAGCATACTAGGAGTAAAGAATTTGTAAAGTTTGTAATTCCAAGAAGGTAGAGGACAAAAAACATTTAACATCAAATTCATTATCATCATATTGATCCTCAAATTAGTTCTTCTTATATTCATCTCTAACTCCATCATCAAATATATGCATCTTCAAATCATTGATAAGGAAACTAGCACTGACAAACTTAATTGGTTTGAAGTTATTAAAAATATGAAATAAATCAAATTGATTATTTTCATACTCTAAGCCTGGTTGGTCTGCTTTATGTTCAACTTGTCACAAGCTCTAACATCATATCTCTGCGGTTTTGAACAAAAATAAAACTTCTATGTAGTTTTTACCTTTTTTTACAAGAATAATCTGTGCAGTTAATCTCGGTGATCTGTGAACCATAATACTTATCTATGGTTTTGAGCTCTCGGTCTCTCGGTGGGGGGAACTTCTCTGTGGTTTTCAGAATGCTCTCTCTAATTTTGAATAATTTTTAGTTATGGCTTCCTCCACTCGTTGAGCACTTGGGGGCGTGTTCATAAATTACTTTTGGCTTCTTCAACTGGAGCACCTGGACATGTGAAATTAGGCGAGTCACTTTTTACTTTGATTCAATTTTAATTTAAAATATATTTATAATCTAGTAACGTGTGAAAATTATATATATATATATATATATATATATATATATATATATATATATATATTAAGTTTAATAAGTAGAAGTTTATTTGAGAGATAATAATTGTTATCATTATTATCAATTAAAAAAATTGTTTTCCATTTTTAAAGTCAATCCAAAATAATAATTGTTAATTTTTTTTCTCTTCTTTTTAATATGAGCACTCCACCACCTATTCCAAAAAATTAACCTATCAAGGAGAGGCCCCCCAAAATCACCCTAGAGATCATTTACGATTATATGGAATCATTAGAAAAAAAGGAGAGAAGAGAGAGATTCCAAAATCCAAATAGAGTTAGAATCATTAGAAAAAAGGAGTGAAGAAAGAGATGTAAAACTCCAAATAGAGTTAGAGGCAATGCTTGATAAAAAAATTACACTCTTCAAAGATACCATTCAAACTCAAATAGAGGATAGATTCTTAGGGTTCAAGAGTGAATTTGAGACAATGAAGGATAGGATTCAAGAAATGGAAAAACATAAACAATCAACCCAAGAAGGAGAGGCTAAAGAAAATCGCAACTTGAGAGATAGGATTAAAGAGCTAGAAAAAAAACTAACCAACAATTTGACCCTTAGTAATATGGAAAACAAATTGGATATCAAACCCATCAAAGAGGAAATGAATAATCTAATTGAACTGGACCATGAATGTAATAAAAGATCCTTGAACCTCCTAATTTTTGGTATAAAAGAACAACAAGAGGAGGATATGCTAGCAATAGTAAAAGAAGAATTAAATAATAAATCACAAATTGATACAACTTACCTCATAGAAGCAAAGAGGCTAGGAAAAATAATTGCTCACAAAGATAGATTGATTTGTGTCAAAGTAAGTTGTAATGACCATAAATATAGCATACTCAGTAAATATTTGAGCTTAAAAGGGTCAGGAATATTTATAAATGAATACCTCATTCCCGAAGACCAAGATGAATTAAGGAAGGAAGTTCAAAAGGTAAAGGAAGCTAGGAAAGTAGGAAAAACGACAATAATTAGAAATAAAAAAGATATTGTTAGGGATAAATACCAGAAGGATAATAATAAACATGAATTCAGGACACCCGGGATCCTTTTTTGGAAATGTCGTGGCTTTCCATGGTGCAAAGGTCCTATGATAAGTTGGATCCCGAGTGATATTGATATTATTTGTCTAGTTGAAACTTGGGAGCACGAAGAGTCTAAGGTCCCTAACATAGAAGGATTTTTATTGTGGTCGACATGGAACAAAATGTCCCACCGTAGAATGATAGGAGGCATAGCTTGTTATATTATAAAGAACATTTCTCCTCACATTCAACTTCATAAGATCGATCCTCTCAATCAGTACATTTGGATAGAAATTTTAGACATCAATGCTAAGAAGATGTATATATCAATTTTCTATTTTGCACCTATTAATTCTACTTTTTATAAGAAAAAAAAATCTAGATATAAAATGTCCCTATAATAATTTAGAACAAGATATTTATAGTTTGAAAAATGAAGGTATTATCCTCCTGCTAGGAGACTTTAATACTAGGACTGCAACTAAACAAGCTACTCTTTTAAGCATTGATTCCAACCATAATCCTTTATGGCTAGATGAGGACCTTGTTTTATCTAATAGCTACAAAAAAATCTATGAAGAACTAATTGAGAATTTGTTTGGTACTGAGTTGGTCAAGCTATGCAGCTCTCAAGACCTAATAATTTGCAATGGAGTAACAAAGTGGCCAAAATCCAACTAGATGAATTGTATTCATGGGCTAGGTAGTAGTGTCATATATTATGTGATATACGATATCCCTGTTTCCAACCAAATAACAACTTTTGACCTTTTAAATGACCATGAACTCGACTCAAATCATAAACCCTTAACCCTAACTCTAAAATTTTCCATGCATAAGAGCGCCATTGAAGAGAATTCTAATAATCAAAGGAAATTGTGCTTTGACAAAAGTAAAGTTGACCTTCTCTTAAAGGATTTAAATAGTAAATTACATTTCCTAACTTATAAGGACAACATTGAAGAACTCTATCATAATTTTACAACTACCCTTTCCACTTCTACTAAGAAGTTCTATTTCGAGGTGTCATGTAAAAAGAATAATAGAACGACCAACCCTTGGTATGATAAAGAATGTAAAATTTCTAGGAAAGCCATTAGGGATGCTTTTAATGAGTCCTTAAAACTCCATAAGATGAATACGTACGAATCCCTAATTAAAAGGAAAAAAAGGTACTATATCAATAAAAGTCAAGAGCAGTTTTCATAACTATCTAAGTTGGATCCTAAGAAGTTCCGGAGCCAAATTCTAAACTGCAATACTAAAGAAAATAATATGATTCCCTTAAGGGACTGGAATTCCTACCTTAAAAGTCTTTGCGAGTTCCCTAATGCCATGGACACCATTCCTATTGTACCTATATAGGATGAAGTTTTTTCTTTAGATGACATAGAGTTCTAGGTTAAGCAGCTTGCAAATGGGAAAGCTAAGGACATTGAAGGCTACCAACCTGAAATTTTTAAAATAGGAGGGCCTATCCTTATCCCTCACAGACATAAGCTCTTCAATTTAGAAGTCAAGCATGGCTTCCCTAAACCCTAGACGCAAAGCCTCGTTGTTCCTATTTTTAAAAATGGGGATAGAAACATTCCCTCTAATTATAGGACCATTATGATTAACCCAATTTTAGCCAAGATTTATGGAATTATTTTGTAAAAGAAGATTAGCCTTTGGCTAGAAAGTCATGGTAAAAGAGCTAAAGGCCAAGCAGAGTTTAAGAGATATCATTCAACTGTGGACCATATTTACTACCTTTAGGATCATTGCAGAGGAGTTCCACAATTCTAAAAACATTATTTTTTGTTGTTTTGTTGACTTCAAAAAAGATTTTGACATGGTTCCTAGGAAAAACCTTTGGAGTAGGTTGGAAGAGATAAAAGTGCCTCTCGAGTTGAGGGTTGATGCAATAAGGATGTATGCAAATGTTATTTCTAAGTTTAAAAACATTGAGGGATGTTCAAAAGAGGTTAACTGCAATATTGGAGTCAAACGAGGTTGTCCCTTGTCCCCTACCCTTTTTGGAATATACATTGACAAGTTAGAATATTGCTTGGAAAACACATGTTGTGTTGGACCTACGCTCACTGGTATAGTCATCAATCTTCTTCTTTATGCTGATGATATCGTTCTTATGGTAAGGAGTCCCCATGATATTGAAAACCAACTAAGAATCCTCAAGGATTTTTGCTCCAATATGGGTATGATTGTTAATACTGATAAGACTAAGGTCATGATTATTAAATCAAATAACATCACTTATGATACCTTTGTATATGAAAATAAAAACTTGGAGGAAGTGACTCCATACAAATATCTTGGAATTGATATTCACCACAAGCTCAACTAGAATTATAGCATCGAGAAAAGGATTATTGGCGGACGGAACGCTTATTATGGGCTTGAAAACAATTGTAAATCAACCGATCTTTGGATTTGGGACAAGAAGAAACTCCTCTTTGAGACTCTCATTACACATGTTATTCTTTATGGATGTGAAGTCTAGGGTTGTATTATCTCTTGTGAATCTTAGAGAAAGATAGAGCAAATAAAAAACAATTTTATAACCTATAATCTCAAAATTAAAGGAAATACACCCCATCCCATCCTCCTCTTAGAAACAAACCTCTCCCCCATTAAGAGCAAGGCTATGACTAGACACCTAATGTATAAGAATAGGTTAAAAAACATGGAAGACAAGAGGCTTCCTAAAATTGCTTCAAAATCGAGTCGTAACCACCATAGACTCAAGCGAGGATGGCATAAAGATGCACAATCTTGGCTAAACTATTGGGGAACCATGGAAGACACCATTTTTCAGAATAAAGATACTATTAAAAATATCATCAAATCAAAATTTAAGGAGGAAATGTGGTGTGATAAAGAGTTGGAGGAAAAACGAAAATTAAGGTATTATAAGGATGTAACCAACCCTAATCTAGAAGATCAAAATTATCTATATGTTTTGACAAGTGTAAAGAAAAAAACAAGCGTTGCTAAAATAAGAACAAATTCTCACGAGCTCCATAGTGAAATTGGGCATTGGTCAATTCCTAAAACGCCTTGGGATGAAATAGTGTGTCACCTTTATGACACTAAGAAGGTTGAAGATGAAAAGCACTTTCTCTTAGATTGTCCAGCCTATACCCAGATTAGATC
The DNA here is from genome assembly GCA_009831015.1 of Picea engelmannii. NCBI lineage: Eukaryota > Viridiplantae > Streptophyta > Pinopsida > Pinales > Pinaceae > Picea > Picea engelmannii. The sequence continues at coordinate 1,255,705 of ML782502.1, forward strand.
TAATTTTCAAAATATTTGTCACACTACCAACCTTCCTAACCTCTTAACTCAACAAAACTATGGTGATCTTGGAAAACTTATCTTAATGTTTTTCAAGCACATAAACAAAATTCTAAAGAATCACAAGTAATCACTTACCCTCTTAAGGTTCGATAGACCAATTTGGTCTTAGTGGACGTTAATAATCTTCATCTTCATCATTATAAAATTTATCCTCTCCTTGGTGTCCTCGTCCAATTCAACCATTTCATCCTTAATAATAGTTTGTTGTTCTATTTCCTCTCATTCATTGTTAACAAGTTCTAATCCATGCAATGGATTATTCTAAACAAGAATGGGACTAGAGTCCACCTCTTGATTCTTAAGTATCCTTAGCTCATTAGTTAACAACATGTTTTGGTTTTTGAGGAGATCAATCTTTTTATACTTTACGTACATATAATAGGCGACATTACTTAGTGAATTATTGTCAATTCAATTGTTTTCACTTAAGTAGTGTTTATCAATGTTTCCAATAGTTTAAACAACTCCCATATTTCTATCATCCATCGAAAGAATATAATTTTCCAAATATATGCTCCAAAGTGTTTCAAAAAGTAAAGAAGGTGACTAAGATATTGCAACAAAAACAAATTGATAAAGAAAATACCCTTATTCAATTTTGAGTGGGTTCTTTATACAACAATTTTTTAGTTTAATTTTTAATACCCCTCATGGATGTTAAAAGGGATTCTTACAACTCCATCCTCTTGAAATTTTGAAATTAAAACACCCAATGAAAATGGACCCAATCATGTCATGTTCTAAAAAAAACCTATTGACACATAAAGACATTTAATCTTAATGGATTCATGACCTTTAAACTTAATGGAAAACTTGGCTAAAAAGACTTCCAAAACCTTCTAAAATAATTATTGCAATTTGCTTTCCATATTGTTTTGAGTTGATATGTATGAATCTACTAATGATGACAAACATATTGCTTTACATCCATAATTCTATCTCTTTGCTTGTCTTTTTGCTTGTCTTTTTTTTATATGAGACTATTTTTAAAATGGTTTATCCAAGAAAAAAAAATTATTCAAATACACCAATAATATCACAAGGCAACAATAGCCACTATAATACACGAAACGTTCCTTGAATATCCTTATTCAATTTTGGTCAGGTCTATAACACTATCCAAATCGTTTACTTTTATTATGTCATTATCCTATGAAATTAGTTAAAGCCCACTTCCAAAAAATCATAAATAATTTATGTTTAGAACTTAAATTATTTACGAGAAATATCACATTTTATATCAAAGTTTGGAAACATAAAATCTCTACAACACCAAAGTCTAAAGTGCACATAGAGTTTTGTGTTTTGATACATGAAAATAAACAATATCAATGATCCTTCCGATGGTAATGGATCTCTTCATGACAATGATATAATAAAGAAGAGAAATTAGCAACAAAGTTGTTTATATTTTTCTTATATAAATGTTTTAATGCATTAGTTGTATATAATCAAAATGAAAAATTAAAGTAATTTGAAGCACTTGAAACTTGTAATAATGTATTACTTATGCACAGCCTAAAAGCAAAAGAGAAATGATACTCTCTATTCCATGCCTATAAAAGTTGAAGTAGAATTGAACAGATCTATGTGTTAATAACTATTAATAGTGTCACAAGTGTGAATTGAAGTCTTCAAAACCTTTTTAAAATAAATTGATGAATAAAAATGGTATCATATTAATTTTATCCATAACACTCCAAAGTATTATCGAACTAACATGTGTTATTTTATACTTTTAAGCAAGAAATTGTAAAAACTATATCTCATATCACCTAATTAATTTTAACATAAACAATAACAAAAATATCATTATATATTTATGATGAGATAAATAATGTTGTTATATTAAAATGTGAAGTTCACTTAAAATTTGAAATTCGTTGTGTAACAAAGGGAATAAATATAATTTTTATAGCATTTTATGTAACATTTACATTATATTAAGTTTTAAGTATTGGATGGTTTTTAAATATGAGATAATTGTGGAAATTTCACTTGAATGACTAGCTATTGATTAAAACTAATAGTGGAGATTTGGACAAATCTAGTCGAGATTAAGATGAACAACAAATTTATATATGCAAATAAAAAATTGGTCGAAATACTCTTTTCTTTCTCATTTTCATTTGATAGTTTCCTTTACAAATATTTGAATGGATAAATATACATGGCCCAAGGTTTTAAAACTAATACTCATCTTAATTTTATTTCAATGAGAGAATAACTTTTTAGATATTATTTAAATTTATCATAATTAACATCGTTTTCTATATTTTACCTTGCATACCTTGTATAAATACTTTTAGTGTGTTCTAAAACATAAATATATTATTATGGATTTTTAAATTTGAAAAATTATTATACATGTAAATGCAAATTTTATGTTAAAACTATTTTAATTTTTCTTCATTTTTAATTTATATATATAACAGAAATACTCTATTAAAGTGAAATATTGATAAAAGATATATTGCAAAAATATCAAAAATAAAATATTATAGTTATCTACCAAAACTTTTAGTAATGATCAAAATTTATTAATTATAAAATTAATTTATTTGTGTCTTTTCCATGATAAAATATTTTTATATGAAATGTTTAGATTAGAATAAGATGTTATGTTGAAATTATCATTGTTGATTGTAATATGCATAGTGAACAACTTTATTTAAATAAAAATAAAAATTATTTGTTTAATTAGGTGAGAGTTATGTTGTATTTTGTATAATTTTTTTTTAATTAAATAGTTATTTCATAGTGAAAAATGAAATTTATTTTTATAATAATTTATATAATTTTTAAATTGAATATAATGTTGGGAACATTTTTTATATAATTTTTTTATTTGTTTATTAACTTATCAATAATATAAATTTAGATATTTTTAGCATTCTTTCCCAAAAAAATATTTACCTTTTTCTATCTTGAATTCTATATATATATATGTTAAATGTTGAATATTTAATTTTGAATTACTAAATCTTAAATATTTATATTTTCAAATATTATTTGTTTATTGAATATTGAATTGCATTCCTATGATATTTAAATAAAAATATTAAAAGAAGGTAGTGGTATTGGTTGGTCATCTCAGATAAAATCAAACATTATATGGTAAAGTTAGTTAAGCTATTGCCAAATGAGATACACATGCAACTAATTATTGTGAGTTATAATTAATTTTAATGACTCAGCTACCAAGGGGACTAATTATTGTGAATTATAATTAATTTTGATGACTTAGCTACAAAGAGACGCATACTAATTAGAGTCATATAAAGAGAAAATATTCAATGAGATCAAGAAATGTCAATAAACATAGTGATCCAATTAAATATATTAATATAATAAATTATAAACCATATATTCCAAATTATAATAATCATCATCGTAAATGATTTTTAATTAAGAAAATAAAAACTATAAAATAAATGACATGAACTATAATGTTTGATGTAGATTTAAGATGATTAAATATTTAATAATTAAAATGAGTGAATTAACATATATGTTTAATGATGATGAAGAAGAATTATGCTTTAAGAAAATAAAAACTATAAAATAAAATAAATGATATGAACTATAATGTTTGAGGTAGATATAAGGTGGTTAAATATTTAATAATTAAAATGAGTAAATTAACATATATATTTAATGATGATGAAGAAGAATTATGCTTTAAGGTATATATAAGATACTTAAAGACTTATGGATTAAAATGAGTGAATTAACATATATATGATAATGAATTATGTGGTTATCTTTTACTAAATTAACATTAATCTTTTGAACTATTATAAAGAAAAAAAAGTTTTTTTATTATTGAATTATGTTGTTTCTAAGATTAAATAAGTGTAATAAAATCATTATGCTCACTTTGGATTTCATGGAGAAGGACATTATAGATGTCCATAGTACCACAAATGTTTTGAAAATGATATCTAATATTTGTGTAGGGAGTGCACTTCAAGAGTAAATGCTTGTCGTCCTCTACTCCATCTTTCTCGATGTCTCCCTAAAGATATTATTGTCTTCACAACTATGCAAAATCAGTGGGTGCTAAAAAGTGTTGGAGAAACCCATTTTTCTCCCATATCCAATCTCAACTTCTTTACAATTATTGTTGGGACCAAATTGAATTTTCCAACCACAACTAATCATTTATTCAAGACTACAATTTCAATTTAAGTTATGGTGGATGCCAATTCAAATTTAACTTATATGAAGGAACTTCTTCCAAGTTGTGGTTTACATGAAAACTCTATGTTGGAGCTTTCTATAAACATCCTCATAATATTCATGAATGAAGAAGGTACTATGATGATTCTTCCTTGGGCTTTATAAATTATTGTTAGTGTAAGTAGACAAAACAAATTTTCATGTATTGAGAGGCATTTTCTACAACCCAGTATGAGGAAGATGTGTAATTCCTTTGTATTCACATAGAAGTGATATAAAAAAAAATCGAATTAAACACAACTCAGAATTCATTTCTTAGTTCATTACGTATTAACTAGTGAAAAAGTTTTGTCATCTTAAATTTAAAGAAAAAAATAATACACATTCTAATTATATAAATTCAAATTCCTAGTTCGAAATTGACTCTCATTTAACCTATCCTTTATAAGTTAATAATAATAATAATTATTATAGATATGTTTCTGCACTTCATCTAATAAGTGAACTCTTACAACAATAAGGAAAGTGGTTCGTACAGCTTGCACCATACTCACTGATGTTAAAAACCATGCCCCCAACGATTAAATGTTTTCATATGTAAATTCAAGGTAAGCTATATTTTCAATAACATTAAAATAGAACTGCAGTTTTAGATGTCGGAGCCGTCGAAAAATGAATGAACACAACATCAGTTTGTCGCCTTACACTAGGACATCTTCTCATATGGGAAAAGAGTGCTGTTGAGAGTGGGATTTGAACCCACGCCCTTTCGGACCAGAACCTTAATCTGGCGCCTTAGACCAACTCGGCCATCTCAACAGACGAAGTAAAAGACTTAGAGTAATAATTTCAATATTAATTGCAATAAAATATAAACTTCGATATACATCCACTCACTATTTCTACGTCTCTAACAACCCATGACGCATGTGTTTCTCCTAAATAAATAAATAAGCAAATACCCTGAAAATTTTATCAAAGTGATTTTAGTNTTCAATATTAATTGCAATAAAATATAAACTTCGATATACATCCACTCACTATTTCTACGTCTCTAACAACCCATGACGCATGTGTTTCTCCTAAATAAATAAATAAGCAAATACCCTGAAAATTTTATCAAAGTGATTTTAGTGATTAAAACCCCACTAAACTCTACATGAATCAGTACTTAATTAATGCGAAATTCCCAAACGGTCATAATTAAAACTGAAGTCCATTTGGTAACCCTCTGATAGAAAAAATTACAGAAGCATTGATCGGAGAAATTCTATTTTTGGGCTTCGACTTGGGTTTGACAAAAAGAGGCACTAAAATGTCCCGTAACTGCGCACAACCAGGACCCCACGCTCGTTTCTCCAATGGGTGTCTAAAAATCTATAACTTGAATTGAAAATTGAAAATTGAGAATTTATATTTTCAACATAAACAGGAACAAAAAAGGTTGGGAATTGCATGTAATTGGGACACGTTCTCATCTCTCCAATGCAAACCCACATTTACTTTTAGATTTGAAAACCTAGATTTTCTATTTTTGGGCCTCGACTTGGGTTTGACCAAAAGAGGCACAAACTTGGCTTGAAATTGCACATCAAAAGAGGCACCAAAATGGTCTGGAATTGGATACAATTTTGATCCATGCATAACTCTTTAATGGGTATCCAAATTTACTTTTAGATTTGAAAACTGAGAATTTTTATTTTTGGGCCTCGACTTGCATTTAACAAAAAGAGGCACAAAGATGTCACGAAATGGCAAGCAATTGGGACCATGTATTCGTATCTCTAATGGGTATCCAAATCTACTTTTTGGGCAAACTCAGATTTTAAATAAATGTCTAGAAGGATATATTTGTTGATTTACATCTAATAAACACACACAATAGGTCAAGTGGTTGTCCTTGGCAGAATGGTGGTACACCACATCCTTTCATACTTCACCAAAAATGTCTCCATTTTTGTCACTTTCTGGATATCATCTTTCGTCCATCACATTGCCCTTGAAAGGGACTACAAAGGTTCATCCAGTGGAGGACCACATAGGGAACCAACAAGAGGTTCTCAAACTATTGAAGGACAATTTGGTTATGGCACAAAATATGATGAAACAACAAGCATATCAACATCGTAGTGAAAGAAATTTTGAAGTGCGGGATTGGGTATTTTTTAGGCTACAACCATATAAACGAATGTCTCTCAAGCAACAAAAGAAGAACAATAAATTAGCACCCAAATATTATGGGTCGTATAAGGTGTTGCAAAGGATTGAAAGAATGGCTTACAAATTGGAGTTGCTACCATATTCATGTGTACAACCAGTTTTCCATGTTTCTTGCTCAAAGAAGGTAATTGATGATAAGACCTCGGTCCAAACTATTTTACTAGAGATTAATGAAGAAAGAAAAATCATACTAGAACCAGAAACAATCATTGAAACAAGGATTAAGCGGTTGTGAAATCAAGCAATAATTGAGTACCTCATCAAATGGAAAAACCTAGCAGTGGAAGAGGCAACATGAGAAGATGAATTATTCATGCATAAACACCCGCGGTTAGTCAAGTGTTGAGGACAACACTTGTTTGAAGGGGAGAGACATGTTAAGCCCTAGAAAAAGCCCCATACTAAGTATAAAACCTCTTATTAAGCCCTAGATATTGAATTATTACATTTCTAGTGGTATATTTATATGTAGGCTAGAACCCTTCATTATACCCTTTCAATATAATTGTACCATTTGTCTCCTATATACACGCAAATAAGACCTAGCCTTAAGATCATCTCATCTCATCTTCTAAATTGGATATATTGTAAAAGGAGCTTCCCCCCTTGAAGTGAATTGTATTGATTGACCTTTTATCATTTTTAAGACGTTGGATCATAACATGGTTCTTTGGATTTAACTCTAGATGTGACTTTCAACACTTATCTTTAGTATGATCATCAATATTACAATGGTTAATATGGTGGTTTCTTGGATCCCTTCATTGATGCGTATTGACTTGTCTTCTTATCCTTTTCTTTGCACTTTTTATTTCCCTTCTTGGAAGTGTCTTGTTGTTATTTTTCTTGAAAGCACTTGGTTCTCCTTTCTTCTTGTCCATATTCTCCAAATACGATTATTTAACATAGGACTCATCAATAGTCCTAGGTTTAAAGAGCATCACTTTCCTCCTTAAATAAATATGGAGGCCATCAAGATACCATATGTGTACATTCAAATTCTTGGGAGATATTCCCAACATAATGGTTTCTTTTTTGAACTTAGTGTTGTATTATTGTATACTTTGCCCTTAATTTAGATGGAAGGAATGCCAATGGATCCAATGGTCCTCTTCATACCCAATAGGGTAGAAATATGACTTAATGAGGGTTTTAAATACCTCTCACTTATTTACTAGGTGATCAACCTCCAAGCTAAGCATCTTTGTGTGGTTTTCCTACCATGTTTTGGCATGGCTCTAACTTTAGATAAAATAATAATATATTTTTCTTTTCTCCTATGTTATGAACATTGAAATAGACTTATAATTATTACAATGTTATGTTTGAAACGCCCAAATAATACAAAAAGAGAAAGATAAGTCACTCCATGCCTCGAAAATGAGAGAGAAAAATGAATCAGAAGCCTCTTCAAGTGAGCACTTCCTTTTATAATAGAAAAAATGTACAAGATGAGATGCTTTCTAAAACTAGGTATCCTTGGTATATATAGGAGACAAAGGGTACAATTACAATTAAAGTGTCTAGTTGACCAATAAGGGCAACACTAATATAACAATAGAAATGTAATATAACTCAATTTACAATTAAAGGGTCTAGCCGACCAAAAAGGACAACATTAATATAACAATAGAAATGTAATAACTCAATATCTAGGGCTTAACATGTCCCTCCCCTTCACACAAGGGTTTCCCTCAACACTTGATTAGTTGTGGATTTTTATGTATGAAGAAATCATGTTCCCATGTCACCTGTTATATTGGTATGTTCTTCCACTTTATGAGGTACTCAATGATTGCTCGATTTCTTAGTTTCTTGATCATTGTTTCAAGCATTGTTTCTAGTTCTAGTATGATTTTCCCTTCTTCATTAATCTCTAGCAAAATAGTTTGAACTAGGATCTTGTCTCTAATTACCTTGTTTAATAAAAAAACATGGAAGATTGGATGTACACATGAAGATGAAATCAACTACAATTTGTAAGCCATACTTCCAGTTCTCTGCAACACCTTATAGGGACCATAGTACTTGGGTGAAATTTTTTATTCTTTTTTTGTTGCTTGAGGGACATCTATTTGTATGGTTGTAGCCTAAAAAATACACAATCCCCCACTTCAAATTCTCTTTCACTATGATGTTGATCTTCTTTTTGTTTCATTATGTTTTGTGCTATAACCAGGTTGTCCTTCAATAGTTGTAGAACCTCTCTTTGGTGTTCTATGTGGTCCTCCACTACTTGAACCTTTACTTTTCCTCTCAAAGTGATGTGATGGATGGGTGATGATATCCATAAAATGCCATAAATGGGGACATTTTTGATGAAGTATGGATGGGTGTGTTATACCACCATTCTACCAAGGGAAACCACTTGACCCATTGTGTTTGTTTATTATATTCAAAGCAACGAAGATACCCTTCTAGTTATTTAGTCACAATATCATTTTTCCCATCAGTTTGAGTATGGTAAGAGGAGCTATGATTCAAATGAGTACCCAAAAAAGAAATTAATTCAGTCCAAAAAATTTCAAGTGACAATTAGATCTCTATCACTTAAAATAATCTTGGGGATTACATGTAGCTTTTGAACTAGTTCCATGAATGTTGTAACTATTGTACTTTATTTAAAAGGATGAGAAAGAGAAAAAATGGACATACATTGTGAGTCTATCCACTACTCACATGATGACATTATTTCCTTTAGACTTGGGTAGACCTATAATTAAATTTGTTGACACCTCTTTCAAACATTTACTTGGTATGGATAATGGTTGTAGGAGACTTGGGGACCTGATTGTCTCTCCCTTATTCTATTGGAAAACCAAATGTTCAACTACAAAATTTTGAGCATTAGTTTTAAGACCTTCCCAGAAAAAATCCTTCTTGATCCTTTGGTAATTGTTTAGGAAGCTTGAATGTCCTCCTATAACAGTAGTGTGCAAGACCAAAAGGACCTTCTGTTTGAGTTGTGAATTCTTACATAAATATAGGCGATCTTGATACCATAATGAATCATTGTTCCACACAAATTTCTTTAATGCACTCATGTCCTCTTGTATTTGTTGAATGATCTTGCATACCTTCTGATCTTTCTTCCATTTTGTCCTTGCTTCTTCCACCCAATAAGAATGTGGAAGGGATATAGCACAAAGTAAGACCTTTGTGTCTTCTTATTTCCTTGAAAGTGCATCATCGACCAAATTTTGTTTCCTTTTTGTAGATAATTTCAAATTCACAACCTAGCATCTTTGTAACACATTTGTGTTTCTCTTTTGAAGATAATCATTGTTCCAAGAAATACCTCGAACTATCATGATCTATTTTTACCTTGAAGTTTCTTTCTATTATGTACATGTGTCATTTCCTAACTGCATGCAATATGGCCAACATTTCCTTTTCATAAATAGGTTTGAGTAAGTTCTTTCCTTTAATTTGGTGGCTTTGAAAGGAAAGGGACTTTCCTTCTTGCATCGAAAATTGCATCAATACCATGCCCCAATGCATTTCACTCCACAATAAAGGTTTTTGTGAAGTCAGGTGTGGTCAAGATAAGAGTCGTACACATAGCCTTCTTAAGTTTTTCAAAATATTTGGTTGCTTCTTGAGTCCGTTAAATACCTCCATTTTTAATAATGCTATTAGAGGTGCTACTATTTGAGCATAATTCTTGACAAACTTGCGGTAATAGCTCGTCAATCCTAATAATCCTTTAAAATTCTTTAATGTTTTGGGAAGTGGCTATTCCATCATAGATTTAATTTTGTTAGGGTCCACTTTGACACCTTGATGAGAACAACATGACCTAAATATTCCATTTCCTAAACCACAAAGGAACACTTGGAATCATTTTCATATGGTTGTTTCAATTCCAATACTTTCAAGACCATGTCGACATGTTGCACATTCTCTTCCCAATATTTTTTGTAGATTAATATATCATCAAAAAATACTAACACAAATTTCTTAAGGAATTGTTTGAAAATAGAATTCATGAACCTTTGAAATGTGGAAGGTGCATTAGTAAGGCCAAACAACATCACCAAAAAATCATAGTAACCTTCATGTGTTCTAAAGGATGTTTTGGGGATGTCTTCTTGTCTCATTCTAATTCAATGATATCCAAATCGAAGATCCAACTTGATAAAGAAAATTACTCCTCACAATTCATCTAATAATTCATCAATGACTAGAATATGAAACTTATATTTAATGGTGATTTTGTTGAGCTCTATATAATTTGGACACATATGCCATGAAACTTCGTTTTTGTAAACAATCACCATTGGTGAAGATAAAACACTTTGGTTAGGTTGAATGATGTCAACCTCTAATATTTATTGAACCATACTATTGTAGAGGCCTTCTAGGACATGTAAATTTCATCATACATTAACCTAAGTATACGAATGTATAATAACATATGTAATGAATTTATAAAGAGAACATAATGAATGATTACTTGGAGCGGGTACAGCCACTCCAACCATCCCTCTATTGTATAAATACCCATAAAGACAGAATAAAGACTTGAATGTATATCCTTCCCTAAATTATCTCTTCTTTGTTGGGTTGTGTGTTCTTGATGTGATTCGAGATGTAGTATCTCCTTGAATGCCTCCTTCTAATCCCTGGACTACAACACTTTGGTTCTTTTTTCATATGACTTGAATCGGGACAATCTATTTGAAATGCTCATGGAATTGTTTTGAAATGCTCATGGAAACATAAAAAGATTGTGTGAAGAGGATCTTGGAGCGACCTGGTGGGTGAGAGCCACACTAAAGAAGTATGCCTATAAGAACGACAAATATTTATGCATGTTGCTTGAAAGATTTTAACATGTGTGAATATTGGATCGGCTCTAGACCGTATACACATGAAACACACAAACTAATTACTCCACAAACCTGCACAAAATTTGAAAGAGATAATGAAATCAAGAAGACATGAAATAATATCCGATCTTTGTTGAAAGGATGAAAGGTTTGTTTGACTAAATGTTCATGGATCTTTCCCTAAGCATGAAATTTTCCAAGTGAGTGCAAAAGAGAAGTGCCAACGACTCTCTACTGGAGCAATTTTAACTATGGAGCCACGATGCGAAGGATAATAATTGTGTTACCATTCTTTCTTGGAAGAACTTGTCCATCATGACACTTGTGAGTTGCACTTGTGGGTTCTCCATTGCACTTGTTTTAATGGCATCGACCAATCATTCACTGGTTATATCATCTGTAATGCACTAGGGTTTCAAGTATTTATAATATGTTTTTAGTTGTAGATGCCTTGCTTTATTCCAAGATAGATACAGTTCTTGACAAAAGTATGAATATTATCCTTTTGAAAAAGGCCCTCTAAGTATTTTTCATGGTAAGCATGATTTTCCTCGTATCCAGCTGGGGAGGAGCATTGCATCTCTTGTAAACTATGTGAAGCAATATTTCCTTCTCAAAAAATCACATGGAATGCATTTATGTGGATTCAATCGTATGCGATAATATCGACAGTGTAGGAAAATGGCTCGTGAGTGTGTCGGGTGATCTTGATGACACATGGAATGCATCGGTAAGTCATCTAGGTAAGGTTGTACAATGTGCTTAATATCATGAAAGGAATAAGACATAGTGCATTGAAAATTCGCACCAACATTATTGAGACCGAAAGGGATTTTACGGTATGTGAAGGTACCCCAAGGGAAAATAAAAGCAGTCTTATGTTGATACACAGGTAAAATATTGATTTGATTATAACGGAGAATCCATCCATCAGAGAGAAGATTTCACTCCCGGTAGAATCGCCAATGATTTAGTCGACAAAAGGGGTTGGATAATTATCTTTAGGACAAGCCTTGTTAATATCCATATAATAAATACAAACACAGATCGTTCCTTATTTCTTCATAATCGGAACAAGATTGGACACCCAATCAGTCAACGCCGCAGGGTAGAAACAACCATATTTAAGAAGTTTTTCAACTTCGAGTTTGATTGCAATCGTGGATGAACTGGGTGAAGTCTTTGTCGAATGGGTTTAACGTTAGGGTATGTCTTAATTTCATGTACAACAATATCTAGATCAATTCCAGGCATTTCTTCGTAACTCCATGAAAAAATGTCACGAAATTCTTGGAAAGAGGCCTTGTAAGTTCGTATCTCATTAGGAGAACATGAGGCACCTATATGAACATTTTCCACAATTCCAGGCTTAATTGAAATATCTAGAGGGATTGTCGGAGAAATATTTCCCAAGTTCCCTTCATACAAAACATCACGTGTTGGTTTAGAAACTGGGGGAATAGTAATGATTGTAGACAGATTCAAAACCCGTTGGTAACTCTCGATAGTCTCAGGTTCCAAGAAGAAGATAGAACGATGATGCCCATCATCGCATGGGGTGTCTTCCATGGACATAACTGTCATGATCATTTAATCGGTGTGAAATACCATGTGAAATGGATCAGGAGACGTATCTAAGAGATAATGAGGAGAAGGAGTTTCTAATTGAATAGCTTGATAGGCCAATTCCACCGGACATAAAGTCATTTGGTCGCCATAACGAATACATTCGTCCAAGCTAGGTACTATCTAAGGGTCATAAGACTTAGGGGTTTCTCCAACACTGGTCGAAATCATGTTAATAGAAGTGAAAAAAGGAGAAGGAACATTGGGTGGTGGAATGGGGAAAGTACCCATTAACGAGGAATATTTTAAAAGACCCACTCCGACATTCCCATAACAAGGAGGTGTTTTCGCTATGAAAGGAACATTACTAGTGTGTGAATCGAAACTAAAAAATGATATTTGATCTACTGTAACAACTTTAACTTGGTGAGGGAAATGTATCACATGAAAAAGAGTAGAAACAACTGTGAGCATAACATCGATCCAACCATGAAAAACCTTCTCCCTCTACCACATCTTATGTACTTATGTGTACTGATGACTCCAAGAAAAATGAAGTTGCAGTCGCTACTCAAACCAAAGATTATTCTCCTTCTAAAGAGAAAGTTGATGATTCACCTTCTCCATTGGCTCTCCATCGACTTGGGATCTCTCATGGGAAAGGCTAGGATTTCTTATGCATGAATAATTATGCCGAAGATTGTACTTGTGATAACTTTGCTTGAAGCTTTCCAGGTTAGGTTGTGAATACTCTTCATCAAAAGAATTGGAGCAAAGGTGTGTGTGTTGAAGCAAGGGGCCATTGGAAGGGACCTTGCAACATCAAGGCATAGGTTGTACTCTCCACTTTTATCAATATAATGCAGTAATACATTTCTTCCCTATAAAGATGTCTCTATTTTTATTGTATAACTCCTTGATCTTATGCATAGGCTTCATTGGAATATATATATTATTTTTCTCTCTCTTTGTTGGTTTGTGATTCTTAATAGGTTCAACATCCCACAAATCCAAAGATGGAGAAATGACGATACTAGCGAGGATCAAACAACGTTTAAATGGTATGTCATTTGTCTCTCTTTGAACTAGTTTGCATTACAATGAAATCTATGGAGAAGCTTGTATCATACTCTGTTTTGTTCTAATTTCTTGTTGAAATTAGGGAGATTAGTTTGTGTCCGCACTTACCGATTTGTCCGATAACATAAATGGGGAGGAATAATGCAAGTGGAAATAGGTGACCACCCACCTCTTCCAATGACTCAACATAGGTCTCCATATTGGAAATTTTTTTGTCTACAGTTTTTCAGGTCCTAAACTTCCAGGGTCATTTTTATGCCTTAAATTAGGTTTTTTGGCCATTTGGGGGAAAACATTGTCATGGAATTCTTAGGCCTGCCAACAATAGTACTTCTCAATTAGATATTTCCAACAAGCTACTATGCACCCCAAACAAAGATTGTATGGAAACGTTGCATCCATGGGAAGTTGATGTATCAACTAACCACCTTGGGGCCCGCAATCCTTTTGACGCTTCATATCCTAGGGTTAGGGTTTTGGATATTTACCTGGTATTTTGGTATTTTCATTTTAAGTTTTAGTAGTTTATGTTAAAATTCCATTTCACCCTCTTGTAATGTATGCTTGTGAATGAGCTTGGTCGACACCTCTTTCTTTAGAGATAAGCTACCACCATTCTAGCTAGTTTGTATTGCTTTGTATTTCATAGTCTTTTCCTATTTCATTTATTAATAAAAAACAATTCTCATTGTATTACTATGTTCCATATATATATTCCCAACTTTCATTTCATTCTCTATATAATCCAAGTCATTGGTCTCTCTTCTCTAGATCCTTTTCTAGTTCTTCTTTGTCTCTAGATTTCCTATCTAAGCTAGCTTATGAGTTAGATATTCAAAACTCCCTAAAATGTTTAAAATTTCTCTGTGCAATTTCCCAAAAAAATCCCAAAGAAAACTACTATGATACCAATATGATTTGTAAACTACCATAGATATTTCATTGGAACAATTCATCACAACAAATCTTACAAGTTTTCGGTATGTAATGTTTTACTTAAAATTTAGATTTAATGTTACTAGCTTAGTGCATAAATACTGAAATAAATTGAGATTGGAAATAAAAGAAGATAAAAAAACACCACACCATCCACACAATGAACACAATATTTACCCTAGCAAACCCAATATGGGAAAACCCAACCAAAAGGTGGGTACTATTCCTTGCTCTTTTCTTTTCATAAATGAAATGCAGAAACAAATTAGAAAGGCAAATTTACTATGGAGTTCCCACTGACACTATAGTCTGTATGACTTATACAAGGTCTTTAAATTCCTCTATTTTCCCTTACGCTACTCAACTATGGAAAGATAATCAAAACAATATGAATGTTATGTTGGAATTATTTTCATTGATGCCAACGGATTAATATTCTCATTAATATCATATTACATAATTACAATACACACAACATTTCCAAGATTGATACACACACACACACACAAAAGTATATTAAAAAAGGGGTGCATGTGAAAAAGTAAAAAGTGAAATGGTAGTTTCAAACCCATGGGTTTGGGTATTTTCCCATGGTATTTGGAAAAATAAAATAAAAAAAGGGGAATTGATTTTTTATTAATGGACATGTCCCTTCATCAAGGGTTATGAAAAAGTACAAAAAGAGAAAGTATTGAGAGAAAGTGTGTGTGTGAAAAATGTATGAGCAAATATTGAATATCATTCCAAAAGGGATGAGCTGTGAAATCAGTTGCAGGTCAACTTGGAATTTTCGCGATAACTTATGTTTAAGGATGTTTCAGACCTTGAAATTTTGAAGAGGTGGAGGATAGATATTGGTGTACATGTAGTAAAAATGTCAGATTTTGGTTCATTATAATTTCGAAGATATGCCCTGTGGAAGTTAGGGTTCTTGAATGCTCCTAAAAATCGTTTCAAATAGGTCAACATGGTACTTTTGCTATAGCTTATTTTCTAGAACGTTTCATATCGTGAAATTTTTAAAGACTAAGGAGAGATATCTAGGTATATGTGGTCAAAATTTCCTATGTCAGTTCGCTATACGTTCATAGATATGCTATGTGGAAGTTAGGGTTCCTAAATGCTCCTGAAACCATTTTAAAACAATTCAGTTTGGAATTTTCACTATAACTTATTTTCTGGGATCCTTCAGAATGTGAAATTTTTACATAAAATAGGATACATATAGAAGTACCTCACGCAAAAATTTTAGATGTTGGATCTCTATACTTTCATAGATATGTTATGTGGAAGTTAGGGTTCCTGAATGCTCCTCAAATAAGTTTCAAACAGGTCAGTTTGACATTTTCACTATAACTTCTTTTTTGACACTCTTCAAACTATGAAATTTTTACAAAATAGAGAAAACATATAGAAGTATCTCAGGTAAAAATTCCAGATGTTGGTTCACATTATTTTCTTAGATATGATATGTGGAAGTGTTCGACAACACAGGTATTCCAACAGAGGACGAACACGTTCAGTAACCACTCACATAACCAGATCAAAGATCAACACACCGATGTTTTCACGTGGTAAAACCCCTACAGGGAAAGATCCACGGCCCCAACCAACATGACCACTTAGAGCAGTTTATTAATGAAAAAGTAAAAGATTACAGAGAGATTTTACAATAGAGTTTCTCACAATCGATCATCAGAAAATGACCCTCCATGCTCTTTAAATAGAGATCATGGACCAATCGGGTGTTAAGCCACAGATCAATTGCCGTTAAGATCGAGGAGAGTATAAACCATCGGATCACTCTATGTCGGGAACATATCCTAACTACAAATGCATACTAATGCATACTAAAGAAACACACTTTTACCTAATGACATATTAGACATAGTAGATCTTAACTAACTCCTAAGTGTCTAAATATCGTAACATCCCCCCTTAAGAACAACTTGGGATAGGATTGAAG
Organism: Picea engelmannii; assembly: GCA_009831015.1. Lineage (NCBI taxonomy): Eukaryota > Viridiplantae > Streptophyta > Pinopsida > Pinales > Pinaceae > Picea > Picea engelmannii. The sequence continues at coordinate 1,272,550 of ML782502.1, forward strand.
GATTTACAATGTTGACACAATAGGAGAAGGAAGGAGGAATTAGAGCCTATCCCCCCTTTGACAACTTCCTGAACTCCTAACATAGATCAAAGTTTGGAAAACTTCACTTCTGAAAGAGACTTTGTGAAAATATCTGCAACTTGATCTTCTGTAGGGCAAAAGAGCACTTCAATAACTTGATCATGAATGAGCTTTCTAATGAAGTGTATGTGTAGCTCGATGTTGTGGGGTATTCTACCCTACGGACTAATAAGCTAGGGCTCTAAACTTATACACAGATCATGACCCTTAAGATTTAACTTTTAACCTCCTACCCAAAATCTCAACCCTTTTTCAAGCAAACATGGGAAGAATCGACTCACCTTTTTAATGATGATTGAAGTAGATCCTCCGTTGAGCCTTCTATTTCCTTGCTGCTGCTGCCCCTTATACAAAGCTTCCTGCAATCAAGGTAAGACTACACATGCATGCTACTAATTTACTAGAGGGTTAGAAATAACACATAAATCAAATAACATAGATGAGATTCATGAACTTGGGACGGGAAAAGCATTTTTTCATTAGTCTCAAAATGAATCACTTACAATGAGTTCTGAGACTGGCCACCGTTCCTCGATCCTGATCCTGGGCTCCTCCTCTTCTTTTGTCCTCCAACTGCTGTAACATGAAGTTCTCCTGAAGCTTAAGGCAAAGCCA
>ML782502.1:1295137-1306111 GCA_009831015.1 Picea engelmannii
GGTTAATACAGTTAGCCACAGGGACCAAGAGGAAGGTCACTGAATTGGTTAAGTCATGTTTAGTGGACATGAAATAAATGAGCACTAAGGCTGAATTGAACATTCTACCTTTAGGCTCATATGATTGCTTAATTGGGATGGACTGGTTGGATCAATACCATGACCTTCTGGATTGTCGTAACAAGAGATTCACATGTCTGGACGAAGAGGGAAATCAGGTAACAATCCAAGGAATTCCCAGAGCCATGGTTGTTAGAGAAATCTCAGCCATGCAGCTGAAGAAATGTTATCGGAAAGGCTATCAATTATTTGCAGCTCGGATGGAAGAATTATTCCAAAATGTGGTCTTGAATCTAGAAGACCATAGGGTGATCAAAGAGTTTGAGGACGTGTTTCAGGAGGTGCCTGGACTACCTCCGAAGAGGGACATCAATTTTTCTATAAATCTGATGCCTGGAGCAGCCCCAGTTTCGAAGGCTCCTTATAGGATGAGTACGACAGAGCTGAAAGAGTTGCAATTGCAGCTCGAAGAGCTATTAAAGAAAGGCTACATTCATCCTAGCGTGTCACCGTGGGGAGCCCCGGTCCTATTTGTGAAGAAGAAAGATGGGACGTTGAGGCTGTGCATTGATTTTCAACAGTTGAATAAGGTCACTGTCAAGAACAAGTATCCTCTGTCGAGGATTGATGATCTTTTCGATCGGTTGAAGGATGCGAAAATATTTTCGAAAATAGATCTCCGATCAGGATATCACCAAGTGAGAATAAATGACGAAGACATCAGCAAGACTGCCTTTAGAACTAGGTATGGTCATTATGAGTTCACAGTGGTGCCGTTTGGATTGTCCAACGCGCCTGCTGTTTTCATGTGCTTAATGAATGGAGTGTTCATAAATTATCTGGACAAGTTTGTCATAGTCTTCTTGGACGATATCTTGGTGTATTCCAAGATAGAGGAAGAACATGAACAACACCTGAGAATGGTGCTACAGGTGTTGAGAGAACACTAGCTGTACGCAAAACTAAGAAAGTTCTCCTTTTACCAAAGGCAAATCCATTACTTGGGGCATATAATATCTGAAGAAGGGATCATTGTGGATCCTGAAAAGGTACAGACCATTTGAGAATGGCCAGTGCTAAGGAGTGTGATAGAAGTTAGATCTTTTATGGGTTTGGCAGGCTACTATAGGAGGTTTATAGCCGGATTCTCAAGGATAGCCCATTCTATCACTTCCTTGAAAAGGAAGGGAAAGAAGTTCCAATGGACTGAAGAATGTGAGAGCAGTTTCCAGCAATTGAAGCAGCTGCTAACTAGTGCTCCAATCATGAATATTGCAGATCCAAACAAGGATTACGTAGTGTGCACAGATGCGTGTAAGGAGGGGCTGGGAGGAGTTCTCAGCCACGAGGGATTTGTGATTTGTTATGAGTCCCGAAAGTTGAAAGAACATGAGAAGAATTATGCCACTCACGATTTAGAGCTGGCAATAATCGTCCACGCCTTGAGGAAATAGAGACATTACCTCATGGGCAAGAGATTCGAGTTGAGAACAGACCATAACAGTCTGAAGTATTTATTTGATCAGCCGACCTTAAACGCCAGACAAATTAGATGGCTGGAATTTCTGTGTGAATATGACTTTGATATCAAGCATATTAAAGGGAAAGAAAATAAGGTAGCTGATGCACTCAGCAGAAAAGTGCACGAATTACATGCTACAACCATTAGCATGTACATAACTGAGATTAAAGACAGAATTTTGGAAGCTGCCAATGTAGATTTGCAGTACAAAAGACTTGTAGCAAAGCTACAGCAGCATGAGAAACCATAGACCAAGGAAAGTTACACCTTCGGAACTGATGGTTTACTTCTGCATAAGAACAGAGTATATGTACCCAATGTCCGAGAATTGAAGCTGACAATTCTAAAATATATGCATAACGTGACTTATGCTGGACATCCTGGATATCAAAAGACTGTGGCAGCAGTCAAAAGCCATTAGTTTTGGCCGGGTTTGAAGAAATAAATTGCTGAATACATCGCCAGATGTATGGAGTGCCAAAAGGTTAAGGCTGAGCATAGACACCCAGCAGGGTTGTTGCAGCCTTTACCTATTCTTGAATGGAAATGGGATGTGGTAACAATGGATTTTATCACAGGATTGCCTAGAACAAGCAAGCAGCATGATTCAATCATGGTGGTGGTGGACAAGATTACTAAAGCTGCCCATTTTATTCCACTGAAAACCACCCACAGAGAAACATATGTTGCTGATATCTTTTTAAAAGAAGTTGCACGCTTGCATGGAATTCCTAAGATAATTGTGTTTGATAGGGACCCAAAATTCACTTCGAATTTCTGGAAAGGACTATTCAAAGGATTCGGAACAAATCTGAACTTTAGCACAGCATATCATACTGAGTTTGATGGATAGATGGAGAGAGTAAATAGAGTCATAGAAGACATGATGAGAATGTATGTGATGGATAAACCATCAAGGTGGGAAGACTACCTACATTTGGTAGAATTCGCCTACAATAATGGGTATCATACATCTCTGAAGATGAGCCCATTCGAAGCACTTTATGGAATAAAGTGCAACACTCCAGTGAGATGGGATAATCCAACTGACAGAGTAGTAGTTGGACCAGAACTACTCAAAGAGATGGAAGATCAAATGATAAAAATCAAATAGAATTTGAAAGTTGCCCAGGACAGGCAGAAAAGTTACGCTGATAGTAACAGAACCCATAGAGAATTCAAAGTGGGTGNTTTTCCTGAAAGTGAAAACTAACAGGAGTTCCCTGAAGCTGGGAAGTTGCGCCAAGTTGGCAGCAAGATTTTGTGGTCCATTTGAGATCCTGGAAAGGATTGGACCAGTTGCATACATGCTTGGATTACCTTCATCTATGACTATACATAATGTGTTTCATGTTTCACTACTTAAGAAATATGTGCCTGATGCTAATCATGTTATCGATTGGACTGTGATTCAGGTGGAACCAGAAGGTGTCCTGCAAGTGCATCATGTGCGCATATTGGACAGGAAAAGCAAACAGCTCCGGAATCGAGCTATAGGGCTTGTAAAGGTCCAGTGGACCTGGTACGGTCCTGAAGATGTGACATGGGAGCATGAAGAAGTAATGCGGGTAGAGTACCTGCATCTTTTTGAAAATTTTGAAAGACTTGTAGAGACAGTGTAAGTTGCACTGAGGACAGTGAAAAAATAAGGGGAGGGGGATTGTAGTGTCCCCAAGGCCGAGCCTCGTTACAGATCATGATATATGCAGTGAATTGTAAATGTGATCTATAGGCTGGTGAGCCAAGTTTTGTATAAAGCTGGAAGGCTTATGTGTTTGTTAGGCCAAGAAGCCTAAGTGTTTGAGGGCCAGGAGCCTGCTGTTGTACTTGTATGTATGCAGAATAATCAATAAAATATAAACACCGCCAAGTGCATACCGACCACGATGAATGAGTGAAGGGGGACTGAGCGTCCTCAGAGTGGGCAAGGAACTAGGGGCTGGAAGGTAGAAAAGGGGCTGAGTGTTGAGCCTAGGGGATAAGCCTAGGGGCTTAGGCCTGGAATACTATTTTAATATTATTTCCTAAAAATCCATGTGCATATTATTTTATCCTAAGTTCCTAGTAAAAAGGAAGGGCGTGTACAGGGAGGCAGGTGGATGGAACGCATGTAGTTCCCAGGGTGACAAATGTCCACCATGACGCAAGCAAATAAAACAGAAAGGAACAACCGTGGGGGGGGGGGGAACTCCCATTCCATTCGACCCGACTGCCCTGAGCAGGAGATGTATGAGCCAGTCTGCAAGAGATCTCGTGTATGTTTGTTACAGAGGGGAAGCCTCTGTTGGGTGCTGAAGGATGCGTGTTTACCCTTGTTCAGAGCCATGGAGTCTGTTTGTGAGAGAATCCCAGTGTGTGCATTCCCGGAACGAAATGTCCATGTCAATTTCGGGGAAGAGTCTCTGTTTGCCCAGGAAAAGCTAAACGATCTTGTGCGTGGAGCCCTATTATGAAAGCTTGACCGAGAGAACAGCCTGTGACAGCTGAACCGGTTCTTGGGAAGCCTGTGTCCAATTTCCCTGTGTTTGTTGTGGCATGCAGTTCTGGACTGCATGAGGCTTGTTGGCCTGTGAGCGACTTCCTCCAGGTGAGGGAGTGCGCAGAGGAAGGAGAGAGCTCTTGGAAAGAACCCTGTAGCTGCCACAGAACCCAGAGACTTCCGGTCCGGTCTGTTCCTGTAACCCAAGGTAAGGGAGAATGGCAGCCAAAGGACTGTCCAGGTGACAGAGAAGGTGCACTCTCCTGGGGTGGAACATGCATGTGGAGAATGAGGGTCTATGGGCAGTGAGCGTGGGAGATTCCTGGGAGAGAATTCTTCCTGATGGTTGTGTGTGACTGAATTTCCTGTAACCTCAGCCTGAGTCTGGATTCCTTGCCCTGGGGTGGAGCTCAGTCCCATCTCAGGGGTGACCCACTGTTGAGTTGAGGAGTAGTGCGGTCTACGGCTGGGAGGTTCGTGGAAGGCCTGCATTTGGTTGGTGGATTTCTCCACTGTCACAAGATAAGTGTTTAATTATATCTCTACCACATTTTATCATGACTGTGCTGGATCTATTATCATGTTTTCCGCTGTGTAAATGAATTTCTGTTGAAAGCTATGGATTGTCTAATTATAACAGAAACTATATGTTTATTCCGAGAATTAAAATGTATCTCCTTGCTGTTATGCATGTGATTATACAATTCTGTATGTTTTATGTAAAAGTCCATGTACAAATTGTTTGCTGAGAGGTTTGAAAGCCTCGGTAGTGAAAAGGGACACTACAAAAACACTTGTCATCCTGAGTGAAGGAGACTTGGAAGGAAAGTAGCAGCACTCCAGGTTCTAGGAGAAACCTCGTGCGTTAGTTCCAGGTTTCCATGGAGGAATGTTTGATCACAACACTATGAGAGTGTTGACCTCATTTTCATATTGTATTCCTTACCTTTAATCTTTGCTTCAAACAAGTTACAAGTGATAGCTCTAAAGGAGCTACTGTGATGATTGTTCGTGCTATTGCTTTATATTATCAAAAGGATATTTTTCTTGCTTGCTATTTTGTTGACATTGTTCCAGGTCACAGGTAATAACCCTGAGGAAGCTATAGTGAAGGTTGCAGAAGGCAACGTACTAAAGGAGAGACCATAAATGAAGCAATCATCATTGGAAAATAAGAAGGTGGCTTGCATAAGCTAAAGGGTCACTCAGAAGATGCCATGACCCATGCCATTGAGAATCCATGTGAACTTTGGCATAGAAGATTAGCTCACATTAACTACAAGGTGCTACCATACATATGCAAAGCAGTCACAGGTTTACCAGAACTTAAGGTTGACCATGAAGGCATATGCAATGGATGTGCACAAGGGAAGAACATCAAGAACCCTTTTCCGAAGAGAGACAACAAAGCAGAAGGAGTCCTAGAACTCATTCATTTAGATGTGTGTGGCCCAATGCCATTATCCTCCATTAGTGGGTATGTATATTATGCATCATTTATTGATGATTATTCTCGTAAGACCTAGATATATTTTTTGAAATCTAAAGATGAAGTGTTCAGTAAGTTCAAGGAATTCAAAGCCTTGATAGAGAATCTTTCTGAAAGAAATATTAAGATACTTAGGTTAGATAATGGAGGATAATATACATCAAAAGAGTTTGTGAACTTCTGCAAAGATGTTGGGATCAAGAGGGAACTCACCACTCCCTATAATCCCCAACAAAACGGTGTAGTTGAATGAAATAACAAAACGATAATGGAATCTATGAAGACTATGATCCATGATCAAGATCTTCCTATGTGCTTATGGGAAGAAGCAACAATGGAAACTATATATGTGCAGAAACGATTATCCCATAGTGCACTTGGGCTCAAGACTTTGGAAGAGATGTTCACCGGAAAGAAGCCAGAGGTAAGCCATCTCAAAATATTTGGCTGCCCAGTATTTATTCATATACCGAAAGAGAAGAGAAACAAGTTGGAACCTTCAGGAAAGAAGGGAATATTTGTGGGATACTGTGAGGTCTCCAAGGCCTTCATAATCTATATACCAGGTCATTGTCACATTGAGATCAACAGGGATGTGACTTTTGATGAAGATGCAGTGCTTAAGAAATCAAGAATATTCCAGCTTGAAGAAGTATATGAAGAGGAACCTATAATCCCCAGGACTATTGAACCAGTGAGGGAGGTTCCCAGAGCTGTTGAACCAGTGAGGGAAGTCGTAACTTCCCCTGATGAGGAATTACTAGACAATCATGACACGATATAAGTTCAAGAACCTCCTCATATGACGATCCTCCATAAAAGGAAGCCAACTTGGGCTAGAGAGATTACTCAAGATGGAGAGAAGTACGGTGTTCCCCAAGGAACTACGAGACAGGTGAAAAGACCAAATCCATTCTCTAGTTATACAGCTTTGATGTGTGATATTATAGAAGAGGAGCCTACCTGCTTTGAAGAAGCCATTCAGAGGAAAGAATGGGCAGATGCCATGACAGAGGAATACCAATCCATAATAAAGAACGATGTATGGGAAATAGTTCCTAGACCGAAGAGTAAAGATGTGGTATCCTCTAGATGGCTCTTCAAAATAAAACATGGTGTTTATGGAAGTATTGAGAAGTATAAAGAAAGATTTGTCGCTCGTGGCTTTTCTCAAAAGGAAGACATTGACTATGAAGAGACATTCGCTCCTGTAGCCAAATACACTTCGATCAGACCCATCATAGCTCTTGCAGCTAAGATGAAGTGGAAGCTGCACCAGATGGACGTAAAGACAACTTTCCTAAATGGTGTCATCGAAGAGGAAGTGTATATAGAGAAACCTCAAGGATTTGAAGTTGAAGACATGAAGTCTCATGTTTGCAAATTGAAGAAATCCTTATACGGATTGAAGCAAGCTCCTAGAGCTTGGTATGGCTGTATAGATAGTTTCTTGATGAGCTTAGGCTTTACCAAGAGTAAAGCAGACTCTAACCTCTACTTCAAGGTCATGAACGATGAGCCAATAATATTAATTCTATATGTGGATGACTTATTCTTAACTGGAGAAGAAAATCTTATCACTGAATGTAAGAAGAGACTTGCCTCAGAATTTGAAATGAAATACCTTGGCTTAATGCATTATTTCTTAGGTCTTGAGGTATGGCAGATTCCTGAGAGGATCTTCCTTAACCAAGGGAAGTATACAGCCAAAATCCTAAAGAGATTCGACATGTTAGAGTGCAAGTCCATGAATACACCCATGGAAGCGAAACTGAAGCTGTTGGTCGACACTTTGTCAGAGTTTATTGATGCCATACTGTACAAACAAATTATTGGATCGCTGATGTACCTGATGAACAACAGACCAGACATTTTTTTTTCCGTGAAGACCTTGAGTTAGTTTCTAGTAGAACCCATACATGTTCACCTAGTGGTTGCAAAACATGTGATGAGGTACCTTAAAGGTACAATAGATTGTGGTCTTAGATATGATGGAGATCATAATTTCACATTGAGTGAATATACTGATGCAGATTGGGTAGGAGGTGTTTTTGACAGGAAAATCACTTCAAGATGTTGTTTCAGTTTGGGATCAGCTATGATCTCATGGCAGAGTAGGAAGAAATCCAACATTGCTCTCAGCACAATGGAAGCAGAATACATTGCTACATGTTCTTCCAGCTGCAAAGCTATATGGATTTGAAAGTTGATGACCAGTCTATTTGACTTAGAGATGGAAGGAACCACGATTCTATGTGACAACCAGAGCTACATAAAGAAGACAGAGAATCCTGTATTCCACGACAAGTCGAAGCACATAGAGATATGATATCATTACATCTGTGACATGGTGCAGAGAGGAGCCTTAAAGCTCCAATACATTAGTATGGATGAACAGGTTGTTGATGTGTTGACCAAGCCTCTATCTCATGTAAAGTTTGATCACTTTCGAGATAAGCTTGGTATAGTCCGAAAGGACCTTCCTCGAAAGGGGGAGTAGTTGCTATGATGAGACATACCTTGCTTCTGACTTGATGGTTGTGATGTAAAGCAAGATGATATGATGTGACTAGTACTGTTCTTCTGACTGGATAGCTGTGACGTAAAGCCAATCTAGTATCCTACTTCCGACTTGATGGTTGTGACGTAAAGTAGGACGAGTACCTTGCTTCTGACCTGATGGTTGTGACATAAAGCAAGACGATGAGATGAGACTAGAACTGTGCTTCCGGCTGGATAGCTGTGACATAAAGCCAGTCTAGTATCCTGCTTCCGACCTGATGGTTGTGACGTAAAGCAGAATGAGCATCTTACTTCTAGCTTGACAAATGTGACGTAAAGAAAGACAATGAGATGAGACTAGCACAGAGCTTCTGACTGGATAGCTGTGACGTAAATCCATTCTAGTATTATTATGATGAGCCAGCCTTGTGCTATGATGATGATGATGATGTATCAGTTTTACACTAATACATATCGATGCAGATGATGATTGCATTCCTTTGAGAATGACGATGCTGCCGATAAAGAAAACTTTCAATGATTTATAGATATGCCAGTCAATGTTCCAAGATGATATTGATGATGTTGTTCTCTCACCCACTTGATGTTGTTGATGATAAAGACCTCTCTCTCTCGCATGATGTTGCTGAAGAATACCCTTCTTGTTAAGGGGGAGTGTTAAAATAATGTAACTGCAAAGTGTATTCTTATTATTATTTGATATATTATTCATTGAATAAATCCCCATTACGGATTGATCATGTTGGTTATTATAAAGGACCAAATCCCATTTTGCAGATTGGTCAAAAGATAATTGTAATAGGAAGAATAAGAAGTCGGCCCTAGAAGATATTAAAGAGGCCCCGAAATATAATAAAGGTGGTTACAACCACCCAGTTGGAGAAGTCGTCCCTGCTAGTGAAGAGACACTTCACACGTGCCAGTCTTGTATAAATAAAGAGGCTAGCGCCTCACTTAGACACAACTCACTTGCTCATTTTGAGAGACAAGTTTCGGAACTGCAGTTAGAGAAGAAGGAGAGAGAGTGGCGCATCTTTGGGAGAGGATCTTCTGTTTTAGTTTGAGTTATCTCTTGGCATTGTATTGGCTATCTATAGTAAGGAAGTTTTGTTGGGTTTTCTTCCCCTAGTGGGTTTCCTAGGATAAATGTTGTGTCTCTTGTGATTGTTTATTTCTCAGTGATCTTGTATTATGTTATTGTTATCTATTGAAATGCAAAGAACTATAATAATGGCTTAAACATTAACATCTTCAGGGACATCTATTTGTATGGTTGCAGCCTAAAAAATACGCAATCCCCCACTTCAAATTCCATTTCACTATGATGTTGATCTTCTTTTTGTTTCATTATGTTTTGTGCTATAACCAGGTTGTCCTTCAATAGTTGTAGAACCTCTTTTTGGTGCTCTATGTGGTCCTCCACTACTTGAAACTTTACTTTTCCTCTCAAAGTGATGTGATGGATGGGTGATGATATCCATAAAATGCCATAAATGGGGGAATTTTTGATGAAGTATGGATGGGTGTGTGTTATAACCCTAAATTGCACCACACATGCTTACCTGGCATCAGGCCAACTCATATTCCTTCATTTCCAAAACATCTGTTGAACAACCTCTTTGAAAATCCTCTTAGGTAAAGGCACACGTGCCCTAACCCACTACTGCACACGTGTGAACGCTGCCAGGCCTACTACAACCCGCGTTTACCTAACAAAACACAAAAATTGGAAAGTTGCCGATGGGACAAAAAGCTATGGGTCAGTTAACTGAAACTCCCGGCCATGCATGGCTGAGAGTTCATCCAAAACCCTAGCTCCTTCTAGCCTATAAAAGAAGGGGTAGGGGTACTATTTGGAGGACAAAAATTATAGCGAAGAAACTCTGCCCATTTTCCAAATCCATTGTCCCAACCCTTTAGCCTTTCCTCAAGCCTAAGGAGAATTAACACAAAGCAGTTGGAGGACAAACGAAGAGGAGGAGCCCAGGATCAGGATCAAGGAGCGGTGGCCGGTCTCGACTTTAATTGTAAGTTGATTCATTTTGAAGATAATAAAATAATACTTTTCTCGTCCCAATGCATGAGTTATATGTGGTTTGTGTAATTTATGCTTAATTTCTAACCCTCAAGTAGAAAAGTAGCATGCATGCGTAGTTGTTTGTTTTGATTGCAGGATTACTTTGGAAGGAGCCGCACAAGCAAGCGGTCAAAAGCGCAATGGAGGATCTACACCAAACATCAGTAAAAAGCTTAGTAGTTCCTTTCCATGTATGCATCGTGAAAGAGGGGTTTAAGTTTTGGGTGGTAGGTTAAAAAGTCATTTCTTTATGGTCAAAATCTGCATGCAAGCCTAACCCTAGTTTGCTAGTCCATAGGGTATTATTTCCCAACAACATAATTGGCGACTCCACTGGGGAAGATACTGTTTAGGGTTTCCGGATTTAGTTGAGTTTTTGGGTAGTTTAAGAGATTAGATTTTCTATTTCTTTGCCTGTCTTTTTTAGTAAGGCCTGAGCTTGCAGGGAGCCTAGTTCTTTATACCAGTTTTCCCTGACTATTGCTTGACGACAATTTTCGGGACACACAGAGGTACACGCGACCTGCAAAAGGCCTGCATGCGTGTGCCCGTGCCCTAACCTTCTATAGCCCGCGTGTGAACGCTTGCTGTAGAGGTTTCAGTAGCGTGTAGGAGTCAGAAAGCTTGAGAGGAAGTCCTCCTCTTCTCTGTTAGAATTTTACATTCTAAGGGGGATTTCTAGATCCTGTCTGAGTCTTGCTGGTTCACAGTCTTGTCTCAGTTTGCTTTATTGCGTTTTGTTATTCCTTGCAATTATTTTTCTTTTCTGTTAAGAAGAAGCATCCAAGCCTTCAAGAGACCCTGGTTATCAATACCAGAGGCCT
>ML782502.1:1322040-1341823 GCA_009831015.1 Picea engelmannii
TGATCTTCCCGGTGACTAGGGTGTGTCTTTCAACACCGAAATCAGCCAACTGGTGTCTTCCTCCTGGAATACACTAAACTATCTCTCCTGAGATGCGCCTCTTCTCCTCAATGACAAGTCATAATCTGCATAATGATGAATTAAGTCGCTGACCCTTCCTTTATAGTTTTCCAAAACCCTAAATCATGGTGAAACCCTAAATCACTGCTGAAACCCTAATTCACTGTTGACTTCTATTTTTAGCTCATAATGACTTAAAAGCGTTGTTAACTCTTGTTAGCTCAATGTCACTTTCCGAATATAACACCTATGACTGGGGTGACCTCTAGTAAAGCGTTGTTAACTCTTGTTAGCTCAATGTCACTTTCCGATTATAACATCTGTGACTGGGGTGACCTATAGTAAAGCATTGTTAACTCTTGTTAGCTCAATGTCGCTTTCCGAATATAACACCTGTGACTGGAGTGACCTCTAGTAACCCTGTTTACCCCTCTTTGGCCCTGGCTATATTCTAACGAGGTGGTTTAGACCATTAAGCCTCCTCTCTTGGAGCTCCTATTTGGAAAGGGACATTACATGGTTGTTTCTCTTCCAATACTTTTAATACCATGTCAACACATTTCACATGCTCTTCCCAATATTTGTTGTAGATTAGTATATCATCAAAAAATACTAACACAAATTTCTTAAGGAATGGTTTGAAAATAGAATTCATGAACCTTTGAAATGTGGAAGGTGCATTAGTAAGGCCAAACAACATCACCAAAAAATCATAATAACCTTCATGTGTTCTAAAGGATGTTCTGGGGATGTCTTCTTGTCTCATTCTAATTTAATGATATCCAAATCGAAGATCCAACTTGATAAAGAAAATTACTCCTCACAATTCATCAATGATTGGAATATGAAACTTATATTTAATGGTGATTTTATTGAGCTCTATATAATTTGGACACATATACCATGAACCTTCGTTTTGTAAAAAATCACCATTGGTGAAGAGAAAACACTTTGTTTAGGTTGAATGATGTCAACCTATAATATTTCTTGAACCATGCTATTGCAGAGGCCTTCTAGGACATGTAAATGTCATCATACATTAACCTAAGTATAAGAATGTATAATAACATATGTAATGAATTTATAAAAAGAACATAATGAATGATTACTTGGAGCAGGTACAACTACTCCAACCATCCCTCTATTATATAAATACCCATAAAGACAGAATTAAGACTCGAATGGATATCCTTCCCTAAATTATCTCTTCTTTGTTGGGTTGTGTGTTCTTGATGTGGTTCGAGATGTAGTATCTCCTCGAATGCATCCTTCTAATCCCTGGACTACAACACTTTGGTTCTGTTTTCATATGACTTGAATTGGGACAATCTATTTGAAATGCTCATGGAATTGTTTTGAAATGCTCATGGAAATATAAAAAGATTGTGTGAAGAGTATCTTGGAGCGACCTGGTGGGTGAGAGCCACACTAAAGAAGTATGCCTATAAGAACAAGAAATACTGATGCATGTTGCTTGAAAGATTTTAACATGTGTGAATATTGGATCGGATCTAGACCATATACACATGAAACACACAGACTAATTACTCCACAAATCTGCACAAAATTTGAAAGAGATAATGAAATCAAGAAGACATGAAATAATATCCGATCTTTGGTGAAAGGATGAAAGGTTTGTTTGATGAAATGTTCATGGATCTTTCCCTAAGCATGAAATTTTCCAAGCGAGTGCAAAAGAGAAGTGCCAACGACTCTCTATTGGAGAAATTTTAACTATGGAGCCACGATGCAAAGGACAATAATTGTATTACCATTCTTTCTTGGAAGAACTTGTCCATCATGACAATTGTGAGTTTCACTCGTGGGTTCTCCATTGTGCTTGTTTTAATGGCATCGACCAATCTTTCATTGGCTATATCATCGGTACAACGCACTAGGGTTTCAAGTTTTTATAATACGTTTTTAGTTGCAGATGCCTTGGTTTATTCCAAGATAGATATAGTTCTTGAAAAAAGTATGAATACTATCCTTTTGAAAAAGGCCCTCTAAGTATTTTTCATGGTAAGCATGTTTTTCCTCGTATCCAACCAGGGAGGAGTGTTGCATCACTTGTAAACTATGTGAAGCAATATTTCCTTCTCAAACAATCACATGGAATGCATTTATGTGGATTCAATCGTATGCGATAATATCGACAGCGTAGGAAAATGGCTTGTAAGTGTGTCGGGTGATCTTGACGATGCATGGAATGCATCGGTAAGTCATCTAGGTAAGGTTGTACAATGTGCTTAATATCATGAAAGGAATAAGACATAGTGCGTTGAAAATTTGCACCAACATTCTTGAGACCGAAAGGGATTTTATGGTATGTGAAGGTACCCCAAGGGAAAATAAAAGCAGTCTTATGTTGATCCGCGGGTAAAATATTGATTTGATTATAGCCGGAGAATCCATCCATCAGAGAGAAGATTTCACTCCCAACACAATCGTCAACGATTTAGTTGACAAAAGGGGTTGGATAATTATATTTAGGACAAGCCTTGTTAATATCCCTATAATAAACACAAACATGGATCGTTCCTTGTTTCTTTGTAACCGGAACAAGATTGGACACCTAATTAGTCAACGTTACAGGGTAGAAAAAACCAACTTTAAGAAGTTTTTCAACTTCGAGTTTGATTGCAACAACTTTTCGTGGATGAAATGGGTGAAGTCTTTGTCGAACAGGTTTAGCGTCAGGGTATGTATTAATTTCATGTACAACAATATTTGGATCAATTCTAGGCATTTCTTCGTAACTCCATGCAAAAACGTCACAAAATTCTTGGAAAAATGCCTTGTAAGTTCGGATCTCATTAGGAGAACATGAGGCACCTAGATGAACATTTTCCATAATTGCAGGCTTAATTGAAATATCTAGAGGGATTGTAGGAGAAATATTTCCCAAGTTCCCTTCATACAAAAATCACGTGTTGGTTCAGAAACCGGGGGAATAGTAATGACTGTAGACAGATTCAAAATCCGTTGGTAACTCTCGATAGTCTCGGGTTCTAGGAAGAGGATAGAATGATGATGCACATCGTCCCATGGGGTGTCTTCCATGGACATAACTATCATGATCATTTAATTGGTGTGAAATACCAAGTGAAATGGATCAAGAGACGTATCTAAGAGAGAATGAGGAGAAGGAGTTTCTGATTGAATAGCTTGATAGGCCAATTCCACCGGAATTAAAGGCATTTGGTCGCCATAACGAAGACATTCGTCCAAGCTAGGTACTATCCAAGGGTCATAAGACTCAGGGGTTTCTCCAACACTGGTCAAAATCATGTTAATAGAAGTGAAAAAAGGAGGAGGAACAATGGGTGGTGGAATGGGAAAAGTACCCATTAATGAGGAATATTTTAAAAGACCCACTTCGACATTATCATAACCAGGAGGTGTTTTCGCTATGAAAGGAACATTACTAGTGTGCGAATCAGAACTAAAAAGGAGAGTTGATATACTGTAACAACTTTACCTTGGTGAGGGAAGCGTATCACACATAAAATAGTAGAAACAATTGCGTGCATAGCATCGATCCAACCATGAAAAACCTTCTCCCTCTACCACATATTATGTACTTATGTGTATTGGTGACTCCAAGAAAAATGAAGTTGCAGTCGCTACTTGAACCAAAGATTATTCTCCTTCTAAAGAGAAAGTTGATGATTCACCTTCTCCATTGGCTCAACCTCACTATAGTCTGTATGACTTCTACAAGGTCTTTAACTTCCTCTATTTTCCCTTACGCTACTCAACTATGAAAAAATAATCAAAACAATATGAATGCTATGTTGGAATTATTTTCATTGATGCCAACAAATTAATATTCTCATTAATATCATATTACATAATTACAATACACACAACATTTCCAAGACTGACACACACACACACACACACACAAGTATATTAAAAAAGGTGTACATGTGAAAAATTAAAAAGTGAAATGCTGGTTTCAAACCCATGTGTTTGGGTATTTTCCCATGGTATTTGGAAAACAAAAAAGGGGGAATTGATTTTTTATTAATGGACATGTCCCATCGTCAAGGGTTATGAAAAAGTACAAAAAGAGAAAGTATTGAGAGAAAGTGTGTGTGTGAAAAATGGATGAGCAAAGATTGAATATCATTCCAAAAGGGATGAGTTGTGAAATCAGTTGCAAGTCAACTTGGAATTTCTGCGATAACTTATGTTTAAGGATGTTTCAGGCCTTGAAATTTTGAAGAGGTGGAGGATATATATTTGTGTACATGTAATAAAAATGTCAGATTCTGGTTCACTATAATTTTGAAGATATGCCCTGTGGAATTTAGGGTTCTTGAATGCTCCTCAAAATCGTTTCAAATAGGTCAACATGGTACTTTTTATATAGCTTATTTTCTAGGACATTTCATATCATGAAATATTTAAAGACTAAGGAGAGATATCTAGGTATATGTGGTCAAAATTTCCGATGTCAGTTCACTATACATTCATAGATATGATCTATGGAAGTTAGGGTTCCTGAATGCTCCTGAAATCATTTTCAAACAATTCAGTTTGGAATTTTCACTATAACTTATTTTTTGGGATCCTTCAGAATGCAAAATTTTTACATAAAATAGGATACATACAGAAGTACCTCATGCAAAAATTTTAGATGTTGTATCTCTATACTTTCATAGATATGTTATGTGGAAGTTAGGGTTCTTGAATGCTCCTCAAATCAGTTTCAAACATGTCAGTTTGACATTTTCACTATAACTTCTTTTTTGAGACTCTTCAGACTATGAAGTTTTTACAAAATAGAGGAAACATATAGAAGTATCTCAAGTACAAATTCCAGATGTCGGTTCACATTAATTTCTTAAATATGCAATGTGGAAGGTAGGGTTTCTAAATGGTCATGAGATCGGTTTCAAACAAGTTAGATTGAAATTTTCACTATAAATTCTTTTCTGGTACTCTTCAGACTGTGAATTTTTTACAGACTATCGGAAACATATAGAAGTACCTTAGGTATAAATTTTAGATGTTGGTTCACTATAATTTTTGATATATGCTTTGTGGAAGTTAGAGTTTATGAATGGCCCTTAGATCAGTTTCAAATAGATCAGCTTGGAATTTTCATTATAAATTCTTTTCTGGGACTCGTCATACTGTCAACATTTTAGAGAATATAGGAGACATACATAAGTACCTTAGGTAAAAAATTTAGAATCATATTTGCAAAATTGGATACGTGTCATGTTGTACAAGTTCTCTCTTGGGAAGAGGCCCAAAAAACAATCTTTGGGAAAGTTTCCATTTGGAAATTTAAATTTTGGTCAGACCTGGTAAAGGAAGAAGTAGTGAGTAGATATGGTGAAGGAAGAAGCAGTGAGAAGACCCGGTGAAGGAAGAAGCAATGAGCATACCTGGTGAAGGAAGAAGTATCAAGCAAATTCAATAAAGGTTGGTGTAGCTCACACAAAGAGATCAGTGTCTCTTGCTAAGTTGATTCTTAGTAGTGGGGATTGGTGTCTAAAAATATATGTAAGAGTAGGTTAGTGCCTCCCAAAAAAAGATATTGGTGTCTCTTTTTACGTTGGTGCTTAGCGATGGGGATTGGTGTCTCTAGTAGATTGGTGTCTACGAAGATCTATAAGAGTATGTTGGTGCCTACAAATATTGGTGTCTATGAAGATATGTAAGAGTAGGTTGGTGCCTACCAAGAATTATAAAGAGAATTTTTGCGGTTTTATCCCGAAAGGGTTTCCATGTAAATCTTGTGTTCCATGTTCTACAGTTAATAGTTCTCATATGTGATTGTTTTTTTTATGGTTGATGAATGTTTGAAAATGTAAAAAATTTCTTATACTAATTCAACCCCCCCTCTTAGGATAAGTATGTTCTCAACATGATAAAAACTGAGTACAATGAGAGAAGTAAAATAAATTATAAAAATCACAAAACAAACACATGATGAACATCAACATTTACCCTAGAAAATTTTTATTGGGAAAAGAAAAATTCAAAGATATCTTTATTCACCTTGGCCAATCCATTCAAGTTGGGCAAGTGAGGTCGCCTGAGTCATTTTATAGTGGAGTGCATCAATCCTTTGAATATGATTTATCCATAAACTACCTACGATAAACTAATTATTCACTGAAATAAAGTTAACTTAATTAGTCTTTGACCGAGTCAAGATTAAATTAACATTCCCCCTTTAAACCTCACATGGAATAAATGCCTACCCCCCTTAAGTTTATTAAATAGGCATCCAAAAATACAACATACCCTCCTTTGATATTTTCACTTAGTTCTACGTCTAGGCCTTACACCAGTGAACCAACAAACTAGGGGTACACATGCCTAAACAAGGCCTTTTAGCCATAAATTCCCATTTACATGTGATCAAATCCAAAATCATTACCACTATATTCCAAGCAATGATGCTATGAAACATCAACCCACTTAATTTATTGCTTCAAATACAATTACACATACAACACTTGTATCGAGTGACTACATTTATAACATCTATATGTTTTCATCCATGCTTTGCCTCGATCTCATGCATCCCATTTCCGAGAACCAACCTCAAATAATGTTTTAAATGAAATTTATATATATGATTTGAAAATTGTAAAAAGAACCACATGCTTTGTCATAATTCCATACAAAATCAATGTCAAGAGGGTTTGAAGCTTGGCCTTTCTCTTCAAACCAAATAACATAGACTGAAATTGTCCTCCAAAGGAGAAGTTTGGTCTATTCACAATAAATAGTGCATCACTCATACAATGTAATTGTGATCTCTCAATTGCAAAACTTTCCTTCATTCACACATCTCTAAGACATATCTCGTACACTCAATCCTCATGAACTTGTGCAAAGAGAGTAGTAAAATATCCAAGCTTAGCTCCACCATCAACATAGAACACAACCAAGTCCATCTCCATCTTGGCCTCTTTCATTCATTTTTCATGTTTTGTTCCTAGGCAAGATGTTATGCATATTAAACCCAACCATGCACCAATGAGATTGATCCCAACAAATCTTTTTTCTTCACACATCAAATTTTATCTTGAACCAAGCATGCATCCTAGCTAGTGGAATCATTGGTATCTTTGGGATTCTCCATCGACTTCATTATCATGTAGGTTGTATCAAAATCATCATCCATGGATTGATAAATCTCACACCATGTAACAATAGCATTACAAAACTTGTTGCATTCTTCTAGATTTTTTTGGATCAAGCCACCAATTGAACATTGACATTTAGTTTATGGTACTATCTTGTCATTGGAAATATGAGAGCCTATCTTCTCATAACCAATTGAAAATCACCACACAAAATATATTACATGCTTATTGACTTGGTTTGATTAGTATATCCATTTTTTGCAATTTTATGAACAATAAATGGGAGCCTCTCAAGCATATCAAGACACCAAAAAAATCACAACCATTATTCATGAACCACATGGTTGTAGTCCATATTACAAGAAAACCTAAAACATTCTTCTTAATAGAAAAATACCATGAATTGCAACACATGAGTATATGGATCCTTCATGATCCATTCTTGATGCACCCATTCATGGTGGTTGTATACCATTTGATGACCTCGATCTACAAAAAGTGCCATTGTATCTCAATCTCCTTCATATTTGGTCCAGGGTTAGGGTTTTGGACTAGACTCTAGAATCTTCTTGAATTTGGACCAGGGCTAGGGTTAGGGTTAGAATCTTCTTCAATTTGGTCTAGGGTTAGGGTTAGGGTTTTGGACCAAATTATAGAATCTTCTTGAATTTCCACAAGTGACTAGCTTTACATGTGTGAGTAATAGGAGTTGATGTGGCGTACACTTGCTACCATGGTGGTCAACAATATAGGTTAAATTGCAGGAGGCATAACTTCCTCATATGAACTACAATTGAGGTGATATTTTCACTATTGGAAATTTCTTGATGAGTAGAATAACATCGAGAGGTTGAGGACTATGTTGATAAGGTTTTGAGCCAAGAAAAGACAATTTAATGTCCCAAATGAGATCTAGAGCTTTCTGAACCATAAATAATCAAAATAGGACCTACCCTTGAAATGGGTTGTTAAGTACCAAAGATATGAATAATAAATCACCACACAAAATATAAAATAAATCCCACTTTATTATATGAAAACCCTTAGGGTATGGAAACACCATACGATAGATTATTTTAAGGAAGGGATACTCTCTTGATCACGTGTCTCTTTGAGGGGGAAACCTCCTAATGAACTACCACTCCAAATACAATATTTCTCAACATACCCATTACATTGTTTACACCCATTTATATAGTGCTACCAACCACTTAATAACATTCTAGAGGAGGAACCTTCTAGTAAGTCCTCTTACATTTATTGTGTTCACACTAGGCCTTATTTATTAAAATTGTCCTTCATACATAACAATACATATCTACTATTATTCCCCTTGGGTACCTCTCTAGGTACCCCATATTATTCCCCTAGCTATGCTACAGTTGCCCTACCCTAAGGGTTTTCATATAATAAAGTGGGATTTATTCTATATCTTGTGTGGTGATTTATTCAGATCTTTGGTACTTAACAAGTTGTATCATATCACTTTCTTTGACCATGAAAAATATACTTTTTTTTTCTTCTATTTTGCAGGTTTTCAAACAAAAAAGAAAAATAGGGCCACAACACTCCAGTCAATTCCTATAGTTTTTTATGTATAATTTGATGAAACTGATTGTGTATCTTAGTTCCTCTCGGGAAAAAAAAAACCACTTAAAAAATAGCCTGAATTGGAATTCAAGAGGCCAAGATATCGCTAATTTAAAATCAACAATTTTGCAAGGTTTTTTCGCAGACAACTATGCGATTTTACCCTTTTCTATAGCAATTGGTGACAAATTTGCCCCAAAAAATTGCATATTAGAGTTCCTTTCACAAAATTAGCCACTTTCAAAAAAATAATCGGAATTGGATTTCCAGAAGCACAGATATCGTTGATTTAAAATAAGCTATTTTTTAGGGTTTTTCATGATGACGGTGGGACTACAGAGCTCATAACTTTTGATAGGGTTCTCACATTGCTACCATATTAGTGCCATTGGATAAAGGATTTTTAGAGCTTTCATTTGATATATTATATTCAGTGCTTCCAATGGATATGCCATGCGCTCCAACCTCTGCAAAATTTCCAATGTTCTCAAAAGCTCACGATGATATACTAAAGGAACACTTTCATATTTATCTTGGCTTTCTCAACGAATATGCTTGAGAAAAATTTTCTTGGCATGATCTCGAGCGTCATTTTGATTATTGGTACTCTTATCTTCTATTTGATCACTCTACTCCACCTTATGTAGAGCACACCTTAGAGAGTAGAAAAGATCCTTCTAAGCATACTCTTCCTTTGTTTTCTCATTCTCTTGTACTAGTGTCATATTTCTTGGCCGACTCTTCATGTTTGGATCCAAATGACCAATGTATATCTTTGGTGCATCATTTTCAGCTGGCTATTGAGTTCATATATATGTAGTGTGGAGTTCACATGAGCACTTTGACACAAGGCCCTGGTTTATAATGGAGCCTAGAATACTTCAACATGGTGGCTATCACTTCTACATAGGACCCCAGTATATGGTTGTCCTCTTTCATAACAAGTGTTGAGGACAACACTTTCATAAGGGGGATGGAATGTAGTGTAGCTAGGAGAATAATATGGGGTACCTAAGGGGAATAATAGTAGATATGTATTGTTATGTATGGAGGCCACTTTTAATAAACAAGGCCTAGTGTGAACACAATAAATGTAAGAGGGATTACTAGAAGATTCCTCCTCTATAATGTTATTAGGTGGTTGGTAGAACTATATAGAGGGGTGTAAACAATGTAATGGACATGTTGAGAAATATTGTATTTGAAGTGTAGCTCATTATGAGGTTTCCCCCTCGAAGAGACTAGTGATCAGGAGTGGATCCCTTCCTTAAAATGATTTATTGTGTGGTGTTTCCCTACCTTAAGGGTTTGATAGACATAAAGTGTGTATTTCTTCTATCTATTGTAGTGATTTATTATTCAAATATTTGATATTTAACACGGGTTCGACAAGCCAATAGATCCAATTTTTCCACCTAGAAAGTACCAAAATAGATGACAAATTATATAACAATTTATTTCGGTCATAACCTGTCTACAATATTATATAGGATAACAAAGTTTATATTTTCAAGAAAGTAAAGCAAAAAATTATGATAATTAAAGCTAGTGGTGCACTGGCAAGACCTAAATCTTGAATTTAGCCTCTTCAATTGAGTTTGATCCAATCTTCTTTACATAAAGGACTTCTTGTGCCACTTAGTCTACTCTCAATCCTATGCTTCTAACCCACATCTTTTTTCTTGTGAATCTTTTGTACCTCTCTCTAGATCTCCTTGAAAAGTTGATATTGAGTGTCTAATATGGAAATTCAACCTCTCGTCGATTTTCGAATACATTTCACAATGTAGAAGAAAGTATTGCTCAGGTTCTACCTCCCCATTTCCACATACTAAGCATAACTTTTCTTCCCACCAATCCTTTGGTTATTCCCATCTCCGTATTTCACATCTCAACATGTATGACTTAATTCTTACTTGTGTTATACCATGTTTTTCACATACTAGGATGTTAAAAATTCAAATAGTTTTTCACTTTCTTCTCCTCCTATTTGTTGAAAGGATGTTATACTTTCTTGTTAATAACTAAAAACAAAACATAAGTCACTTGAAGAGCTATTTTATTTTATCAATCTATGAACCCATCAAGTGGCCCATGGTTCTATCCTTCTAGCATGAAGGAGTGGGGCTATAATGTTAAAAAGCCAGGCTCACAAGAATTCACTGTTCCTGTAAGTGTGATGTCATTATCCTACCTCTAGATAAGAACTAAAAGAAGATAAGTTGAACTTACCAGATCTCATGAAATTGAACAAATTGGAGCAGAAAGGGTAACATCTACTGAACATAACTATGTTGTACTAACAAGAACTCCAAACTTCAAACAATAAATACCAACCTGAACCTGAACTCGGAATTGTCTTCCACACTTAATTTATTCTTATAGCAATGAGAACGAGACTACTGCGTACATTCTGCACTACATTTACCGACGTCAAAACCAGGCCGTTTCTATGAAAACTAAATTGACATTCACCATCGTCAAAACAAAATCGACAATGAAGTTAACTGGACTAGGTAATTTCGTACATTTTGCACTACATTCATTGGCTTCCGAAAATTGAACTCGGGACATCTCGCACCCAAAGCGAGAATCATACCACTAGAGCAAATGCCCTCATATTTGGTCTTGTCACAAGCAAATAATCTTGATATCTGCTTTCCCCAAAAGTGGATATTACACCCATACCCTGCCCTCAACGAAGGACAAAACTTGATCCTGGCATCTCAAAACAGTCGACCTTTGGAAGATATTAACAATAATAATAATACTATAATTTTAACATTATTGCTAAGCCTAACATCAAATTGTTGTATGAGACTTTTAAGGACAAGAAATCCTTCTATCCAACTATTTCACTGTTAAAGCTTACGGAAATGTATATACCCTATCTCCTCTAGATCTGGATCTATAACATTAATCAACTAATATCAACAAAGATATAATGATAATGATGTAAACTAACTACAATTCAAATTCAAAATCTATTCAACACATTAATATGACCACCACTACAACATACGACTTTCCAAGTTTCCACTTATCTCGCTATTTTCTGTTTCATGGGAGACGGATATCTAATGTAATTAACCATGTGAATATAACTTGTTTTTCCTCAAATGATGTGTGTTGGATTACAATTAGTTGTTTCAGTTTGTAAATGGAAAGAATATCTAGTAACTGAAAATAGTTCACACCAGTGCATGCATATAACCATCCTAAAATGCTTAGTATAAGAATCCATGCAATGCCCACAAAGGACAACCTAATAACCTGCTTTTGCATTGAAGCCCAATTATTGAGTTTGCCCTATGAATTATGGCCAAGACTCATAGGAGGTAAGACTGGAGCTCATATTCTGATAGAATTGTAATACTCCTAAAGCATATGTAGATGATTGACACCATGAGGTGGGTTAGAAGCCATCCCAGTTTGGATTGCGATATTATCTTCCATCTCCTCTCTTTGCTTTAATCGACCATTGGTTTTTAATCATCCATTGAATGGATAATCCATATGCTCTTTGAGGTGCTTGAACAGATCTATGATTCAGATTTAATCAACCATCGAGTGGACGGTCCTCATTAACTTCACATTTCAAACACAAACTCGATTTAATCTCAAGACAAAATGCGATAAGACATGATAATGACACGCGGTTTATGAAATTTGGTATAATATAACTTTCGGGTCTGCCTTCCTCATTAATTTTCATGCTAGTTTCAACACGAAATAGATTGAGGGCCATTGATTTGGGATTGCTCCCGATTGAAGATTACTGTGGTTTGGTCCTAGTGATCTAACAATCACAATAAGACTCTTAACTATACTCTGCTTCTTTCACACACCTATAACACTGATAAGAGCATCGATCTTTTACAATAAAAAGGGATGATAACAACCTTCAATTGCTCAAAACTTTTATCAAGGTAAAGCTGTAAGATCTCAAAACTTGTATCAAGGTAAAGATGTAAGCTCTCAGGTAGATTGAGATCAGGTCTATCTCTTTGATCCCTATATTTTTTAATTGACTAGGTGATTACGAATTATTCCACAAAGTGATCGATGCCCATTGGGTATCTTTCATAATCCTGCTTGTATTTCTTCTTTATCTATTCAATTGCTTCTTCTGTGAATGGCTACTCTGACTTGTGTTGATCAATTTGAGGCCTAGCACTTGTTAGCAACAGAATGACCATGTTCAGGAGAGCCAATGGATCCATTTGCAACAACCCCATAAGGTTAATGCTCTTGCAAAGTTCCCTTGCAACTAGTGTAGCAAAGTTCTTTAACAAAATTATATTCTGAACCATATTAACCATCACACCATGTCCAACATTTTTGTCTTAATGACATACCATATTAGCCATTGGTAATGATGACCATATTGAACCCCTTTTGACATCAATGCCAACACCAGAACATCATGTCACATTAACAATGCATCTCTTCAAATTAATTAGTCAATGACACTTCACCTTTTTTCCAAGGTTGAAATCAATGACAACCAAATTTCCAACAAAATGGTGGTTGGGTAAGGAGACAAAGACCTTGAGCCTACACTATGCATGTAAGGAGACAGAGACCTCGACCTTGAGCCAATATTCCCAAGAAATCATTTGCAAGGAATCAACATTATCATCGTATTGCGACGAGGTTTCAATAAACATGTTTGTCGTTCCTATATCATCTTTGTCAGAACTTTCCAGAAACAATGACCAGTGAAAGGGGCCAACATATTCGTTCCTATAACTATATATGATGTTTGATATATAGAAACCAAGGAATATTTCATCATCATCCATTGTCTTCCATTTTCATTATCATTGTCATCATCATCATCATTTTCATTGTCATTTTCATCGTCACCATCATTTTCATTATCATCATCATTTTCATTTTCATCGTTGTTTTCATCATCATCATCATTGTTGTTTTCATCGTCATCACCATCATCATCTTCATCATTGTCGTTGTCATCATTATCATCATCATTGTCATCATCATTATCATCTTGTCATTGTCATCACCATCATCATTGTCATTGTCATCATCATTTTCGTCGTTATTGTCATCATCATTGTCATAGTTGTCGTTGTCATCATCATCGTCGATGATGACATCCCTAATCCCTGTAACAACGAACACTAGAAGGCACCAACATTGATTTTTTTCAAACTATGTTTCTTAAAGTCATGGACATGGTATGCTTTAGGAACTCATGTACCATGCACAAGGTCTAAAACCAAGAGAAGCTCATTCCAGTTTATACCATCATCTCCAATTTTAACTTTGGTTCTGTTAAGGATAAATCTGACACACTAGGTTTCAAGTCAATTATAGTATGAGGGAATCAAACCTAGATTTAATTTAGGGGTTTCTATCCTAAGGTCACAATGATTTCACCCCTCTCATTTTGGGTTGGTGCATGCTAACCATAGGGAGGCTACTCTAAGGATGTCTTGCTTGATAGATTGGATTAAACTTGCAAAACCACAAATTGAACAACAAAAAACAAGGGATTTGAATGAGGGTTAGTTGATCTCACCCAAAACCTGCATGAAACAATTAAAAGTGGAATTGCTGGTGGAAAATTCAAGAAGAGCGAACTATTGGAAGGAAAAGGAGAGAAAATCAACAAGAAAAGAACACTCCAATGGTGCCAAATCGACCCCCACTGAAGGATTAGTTTGAAACACATGCAATAATTTAGAAATCATTTGGAACAACAAGAATTTAGGCCAAAAACAACACATAAAACTCTTTATTCATGTCAAATTAGAGGAATGACTCCATCACAGAGAAAAGCCATGAACTGTTACAATGATCTCCAAAGAACCGAGAATCCAAATCTAGAACTGAGAGAGAAATGAGAATGAGAGAGTATAGTGTTGTTGTAATAGAGTGTTCAACCTCACCACTGTGGAGGAATGTTGAATATATAGCTCACTGAAGAAGGAATTTGCCTTTCTCTTTCCAAACTGGGGAAAAGGTCAACCAATAATCATCATCCAAGTGGATCCTTTTTCATCTTCCATGTGTCACTGCATGGATACTTGCTAAATCTGGTGGAGCAAACTTTTCTAAGATTTCAGGGAAAATTTGGGGGAAGTTTGGAGAAGAATGGAGGTGGAATGAGTCAATTTTGTGGAGTAATGAAGGAGATATGGCCAAAAATGTGAGAAGGGTGATCCCTTATCCTAAAATGGGTGATTAGTTAATGAATTAGGGGAGATAGGGAGAATGGGTAAGAGAGGAGAGAAAAAGGAAAGAAAGGGGAAAAGTAGAAAAGGTGAAAAGCTAAAGAAAAAGTTGAAAAAGGGAAAAAACAGGAAAGCTTGGGAAAAGCACGGAAAAGATGGGAAAATCTAAAAGTAGATAGAAGAAAAGAAGAAAAGCAGAAAGCTGCGAAAAGCTAAAAGCAGAAAGCTGCGAAAAGCTAAAAGTAGAAAGATGGGAAAAGCTAAAAGTTGTTTTTAAGGCGCCTTCATGACTTGGAAACTTTCTCACTTTAATTCATCCTTATTTATCATGTATTCGAAGAATTTATGGGCCCATTTTTAGGAGGAAATTTACCCCATTTTATGAGTGTGGGCCCCACATGGGTCGCCACCTCATCCCGCCACATAATCACATGTGCTACCTCATCATTAAAAAAGAAAACTTGTCCAAATACTCTCGAGTTTATACTCATCGGAAGGAGAATTGGACAAGGAGTAAGAATATGCCGTCCAATAACTGATATGAGGGGTCTATAATATCATCATGGGAAATAAGTGTCACAAACTACTGCAAGTCTCTCATACTCTGCCTGAAATTGATAGCTCATCCTGAAATAACCAAGAAAAACACTGGAACGAGCTCTAAACTCAAATCATGTAAGTAACCATCCTCTAACTGATAAGAATAAGAAGCAATGTGCCTGGAAGATCTCTGAATGATAGTTGTGTGTTGTTTGAAAGAACCTATGAATGCCAACCTAAAAGGATAAACTAGCATTTGGCCATTAAAATCTCAAAGGTGAGATTTTGGGGTCAACAAATGGCGACTCATGGGGCGGGACCCCCTGTGGGTCTCGAGAACCCAGAACTCTATGTATGCAATAATGAAAAACTGACACCAATCTAAAATCAATGACCACATTTGAAAGTGTGAAATCCATCCTAAATGAATTCCTGATACTGTAAAATAAATCATGAAACATATTGAATGATACTAGTAACTTGTCCATTAGGTTATGGAGTCAAACCTGAAGAACAATGAAACTCAAATGAGGACCCCTCTGAAAGTCCAGTGGAAGGGAAGGTATGATATGTAGGCTGCTACAATATGAAATTGCTATCTGCTACCACTAGCCAAAAAGTGCACTTCTCTATGTGGTAAATGTACCGATGTCGACACAAAAGAGGCAGTCACTTAGTTAGAAGCCAATAAGGTAAGCCCCTGCTAAGTGTGAAGGTCACCCACCAATGATGATGATGGAGCCTAAGGCACAAACACACTCTATCATAATTAAAAATGATCTAGATTCGAATCATGACAAGGGTCACCTGATCAAGGCCCAATGATACTCAACCATGTCAGGTGACAAACGACTACCAATGAGGCTTGTAGACACTAAGGTGTTCAATACTCCTAGGTTGCTTGTATATAAGGTGTCGGTGTTGATACAAGGAAACCTACCTGAAAGAGGAGAAATGAGGACTCTCCTTCCCCAATGCGAAGTAACATAAAGATGAATCCTAATGTGTGGTGGATCAAAACAAGCTCAACCTCAACCTCGATATTATATCCCTATGCTAGAAGAGGGGACTCTGTAAGATGGAAACAACTCATCGAAGCAATGATGAAGAGACAAACACAATCACCTATGCCTCTCATCCTACCCTCCTAAAATCTATGCTTAAGTGATGAAATGAGGATCCCTCATCCAGACTGACAATCTAAGATGACACAAAATTTTGGCATGAGGCCATTGGAAAATAAAAGCAAAAAAGGCTTCTGGAAAAGCACAAAATATCTGAAAAGTAGGAGATCCTCCTAGAAAGCATGGAAATAAAAGCAGGGAAATTTCCTAATCTAACACAACTCAAACCACATACTGACAAAGTGAGTGTGGGGCCAGTGAATCTAATCTAAACAAAACACTGAAAAACAACAAGGAAATCTCCACTGGGCGAGGAAAAATGACTAAAATGCAAGGAAAAATACGAGGAAAAATAAGAAAAGAAAAATGAAAAACATCTAATCTAATGCCCTCAAGTACCTAAAAATGTTGAAGGGATTTTCCCCCTCATTGGAAAAAGTGTTTAAGATGCTACCCATTAACATGCAGCTGCATGACATCACCATCCAAATCTGCAAGCCTAAAAGTGTTGGGACCCACTAAAGCATGGACACTAAATGGACCCAATTGTTAGCACTGAGAGCCACACTTACACTGTTGTAGGTGAAAGCCTAGTACCCATCATAATATAAATGTATTAAATGGTTTGAGTAGGTGGATCATCAAGACTATGAAATAAAGGGAGAGGGAAACAAAATGTTTGCAGAGGCATTCCATTGGGCATGGAGTCATAACATCCTACAAATCAAAGGAAATCAAACTGTATATCAGACAAAGAGATATATTATGATGAGTAGAATCTTGGTGAATATGAAAAAAGAAAGAACCTCCATTATACAAAGATCCCTTCTGCAATAGATAAAGATTTTCTGAAACAATGAACAATGATTTAATGGGCAAGCTACAACAGATCCTATGTTGTTCATGAATCCATCAATCAATGGCAGTTATGATCCTCAAAACCTGCAATATGTTCAAGCAAGAAGATAATAAATAAGTGGGAAAACAAGGAATACACTCTGATGAAATCTCTCATGAATCTTTAATGGCAGAAAATGTCATTACAAACATGCCCTCATGCTTACAAATGAGCAACTAAAACTACTCCTCCAACTCTCTCTTCTCTTGGCTCATGACTCCAACCCTTTTCTCATCAAAAACCCTTTTATTTATAGTGAATAATCTCTATCTACCATAAGGAGGTTGAAACCAAGGAGTTACATAGGATCCTCCTCCATTTAGGAGTCTTGTTACAATAGATTCCAACAAAATCCTAACAAATTGCTATTTTTTTGGGATTTTGTCTATGATGATAAATGCCTTTTGAAACAGGTCATCCTGATTGATCTGGAGATGGAACACATGTCTCTCATGTCCAAAAAACTCCTAGGAGACCATTTGAACCTTCCTTGACAGGTGGCAACCTCCCAACAAGGAGAATATCCAAACAGTAACTGCTACAGGAAATTCCGTAGCGCCACTGTAAAACAATTATGCACATTCCATAACACCCTTTGTGTGTCTGGCTAGGTGATTCTGTAGTGCCCATTGTGTGTCTGTCTAGGTGATTCAGTAGTTCCTTTTCTGTGTCTAATATCTCTCTAACAATAAAACGTTTTTCAAAACTGTGAGAGGTGTTTGTTATTTGGTATGCGATGAACAAAAACCTCCTCCAGTTTTCAAAAATACATTCTCGTTTGTTCATAATCCAAGTTTTAAGTTAGTCACTCAAACATTGCAAAAGCACAGCATGCTCTCAGCAGAAACACGGTGTGGTCTTTGAGAGGGTGTTTGGAGGCCTTCCCAGAGGATTTTTGGGATGAAAGAGGTATGTTTGGAAATATTATGATGTCTGCTACACAATGGAATCATCAAGTATTGCAAACACCTTCTCAAAACCCATGAAAAATTGACTTGAAGTCAAGCTGTCCAAAACTACAGGAACCATCCTATAGCAATTGTATTTTGGGAAATTATCTCAAATTATAATACAATCTTATGTGTTAACATTTGGCTCCACAGAGGATGGTATGATCCATGTGAGTTGCCAAGAACATGAAGTTCTAGTTTCCTCATCCATTAGGATATGGAGTCAACTGTGCAACCAATCTCTGAACTGTTGGAAGATTGGTTGTTGTCATTGATGTCAACCCTAGTCATGGGTTTTGGACCGCAAGATTGATGAAGGTATTTGGACATGAAGGAAAATGCACATGTAGATACAACACCTATGGATGGATAGTATACATCATGTTGTTTCTGGTGGTATGTGGTACATCACGTGGATCCTTATGGTTGAGGAGAAATGAATTTTTGAAGATGACAAAGTGAATTGAAGAAGGAAGTACATGTAGGCCTTGAAGATAATTAAAGAAAAGAATTATAAAATAAGAAAGTGTCAGGTCAGCCCTAATGTTAAAAGGAAGTGACATAAATGGTATAAATAAACATCATTATACATTCATTTGATACAAGTCGAATTTCTGAGGAAATAAGAAGAAAAGAAGGCCGGATTTCAAGGGAGGATGAAGTCTTTTGGTGATGTGTTCTATGGTATATTATTTTCAGGTCATCTTACCATTTTTTCTATAACTATTTTTATGGAATGATTCAGATGGTGAAATCGCTATGGTATTGAGAAGACATATCAAGGTACCTGTGGTAAAAAGTTCAGCTCTTGATTCGCTATAATTATGGAGATACAGTCTGTGGAAGATAGGGTTTGTGACCAGTCCTGAAGCTAGTCAATAAACAGGTGTTTCGGGTAAAATAGTCATAACTTATTCATCGATAATCCAAATGAAGTGGGAAAATTTTCCTTGGAAATAATACGGACTTTAGTTTCTTGTGTGCAAGTTTTAGATTCGGATGTTAATTATTGTGTGCGAGGAATTTTGTACAAGTTCACTCTCCTGAATAGACCATAATTGAATAAAGTCTACCATTCTTTCTATAACCTCTTTTTGGGGAGGATTCAAGGAGTGAAAATTGGAGGAGTTTCAGAGAATACATTGAGTATTATTATCTACAGGATTTGAGTACTCCAAGAATTGAAGAATTGCAGAAATTGAAGAAGTCTCAGGAAGCATTATCAGGTTCTATGTGATGATTGGTTGATGGTGATGATTTAATGTAAAGTTTTATTATCTCTCATATATTCTTGGGTGGA
>ML782502.1:1352558-1386447 GCA_009831015.1 Picea engelmannii
TGGCCTTGATCAATAGAGAGTAAATTAGGATTTGGATAATCTTGGAGCAAACCTCCCTCGATCCAACAAAACAACAACAAAGTCAATTTTGACTTCACTACTGCTCCATCAAAATGAGGGAGGTTTTCTCCAACATTAGACTACTCCAATAAATTATTCTAAAAACCAAGAGGAGCTCATTCAGGTATTCATGCATTCAAATCTTTTTAATTAATTTAGTCATAAAATGTTTGTTAATTTATTTTATTATTTTGTTGATTCTTTGAGTGTTGGTTAAATTTGTAGAACATCTATTGGAGTAGCATTACACGAATGTCATACGAGGAAAACCATTGAATATACAAGTATTTGAACTGTTATTTCATTTCTAATTGCAATTTATTTGTATGATTGAGATGATGATTTATATTGTGATTTTGGTTCTTTACACTCACCTGCATTCATTTTCTAGTTCTCACTTCCCATAACTATTTTGTATCTTTATCCAACAATATTTTTCATCCACAAAGTAATATAATTTTCCATATAGAAAAATAATCGCATCCTCAGTAATGTGGACAAAGGTATGATGTGTGAGGTATATTCTCATTGTAAATATAATTTTATGTCTAACCCTATAATAAATTTCATACTTATTTTCCTTTGTGAGGTTATGATATTGGAATTTCACTAGATTTTGTTCATGCTTCCCTTGCCTGGATTTTGGAAACCCTAGGTAATAATTCTAGAAACATAACACAACTCACAAGAAAGAAATGGCATGGAAGCAATGGAAATGGCATCAAATCAATGGCATAGAAGAAATACAACACCCAATCAAATATTGTATTTTTTCGGTCCTAAGTGAGCCAAATGATTATAAACAATAATTTTCTTGAGAACCTAGTAGTTCTTGCCCCCAATTTTAGATAACACCCAAACCCAATATTTATATGGGAAAGACAATATATCTAGGTCATAGGTGGGGGTAAAATATATGGGGTCTTTGACCCATCTCAAGAAATTATTGCCCTCTATTGGATTGTAGATTCTCCCACCAAAACATAGAATTGAAAGAAACAAAATTTAAGAAATAGGGTGTCTTACCTAGTCTTTGACCAAGATCAATCATTGTTCCTTCACATAATGATTTTCAATACACTATTGAATGATTTCTCTTGAATTAGTAACTTTTAGGAAACATGCATCCTTCACTAGCTTGGATATCCATGCTACTTCTATCATTGACCTACTTTGATATATGTAATTTTTTATCCATAGGAATCTGCCATTTCTAATGGTAATTGCATTGTTGTGAACCGACAACCTAGTCTATTTTTATCTGTATAGAATATAGTTTTATGGACTTTGACACCTCATACTTCACCACACTAGAACCTTCTCCACTTTGTAAGTAAACTTGGGATTTCAAATGGGTAGGGAATTGCATCCCTCTTGAATTCAACATAGATGACATCGTGACATTGTAGTTTAAACCTATTGTTGTGTTTCTCTTTTTAGTGGATGTTGTTCAATCTGTTAAATTTTTTCAATATAGACTTTGTATTATAAGGATGACCTCTTTCTCACACCTTGGGAGACCACTGACACTGGACCTACTAAACATTTATTGGTACAAAACACCTTTGACTACAATGGCATTGACACAATTTGGTAGGGGTAGGGTGAGCATCAAAACAACAAGAACACCATAGAGAATGACTAATATCTAACCAAAACTACACTAACCAGGGAACCCTAATACTCAAGTTCAAGTTCTTGTTTGTAGGGGCTATTGCATATGTTTACAAAATATGAGAGATAGTGTTAATATGAATTAACTGAGAGGTATCTACTCTACAACTACTTTTGGTTTACCTATTTAAGAAAATATATAACCCATTGTGCATTGAGAAGTGATGTAATCAAATATCTTTTTTGAGAAAATATTTATACTTAAGAATATTATCCACCATATATGTACTATTGTTGTTTATGTCAAAATTACTATCTTCTAGTTTCCTTAAGAGATGGTGTCTGATGCTAGGTTGTATATGTTTACAAAATATGTGTGAAAATAGGTTGTATATGTTTACAAAATATGAGAGATGGTGTTAATATGAATTAACCTAGAGGTATCTGCTTTACAACTACTTGTAGTTTACCTATTTAAGAAAATCTATAACACATTATACATTAAGAAGTGATGTAATTAAATATGTGGTTTGAGAAAATATTTATATTTAAGAATGTTATCCACTATATATGCACTATTGTTGTTTATGTCAAAATTACTATCTTCTAGTTTCCTTAAGAGATGGTGTGTGATGCTAGCAATTAGGCCTATGTGAGTGGATTTCTTATGTATTTTAGGAGCTTGTTGGATCTAGTTGGATATAAGAGATTCTCTATTTATATCCTAAGTTAGTGTATGGTTTATTATTCTATGAAGAGGTTGTTAGTGCCATAATATAGTGTGTTTGTCTTGACAAAAAACTTCATGTATTTAGATGTGGATATTACATTGCTGAATATATCAATCAACCAACTTTTAATGTGTAAAAATTATGTCTACTTTCCTATAATTTTTTAAGATGGTATCAAATCTTGTACTCATGACCATCACAGTTTTCCACATTTCTAATCTTCTATAAAAATAGGAATAGTGTAGGTGAGAGTGGGTTGTTGGTCCATGATCATCAAAATTTTCCACATTTGTAATCCTCTCTAAATGTAGGAATAGTGCAGGTAAGAGTGGATTTTCTAGGTAAGTTATTTGTATGATATGTTTTAGTAGTGTGAGCCACCATTTTCAATTGTATTTGTTGTTAAATGAGTTGTCCAATGATTTGGTGTGTACATGAATGAGTGAGGTAGTGGCTTGTTGCTTGGAGGAATGGTAACTCTTAGAGAACCATAGATCCTTTGAAGGATAGAGTAGTGGAATTGAAGGAAAATATAGAAAAGAAATGGTAGTGGAGATTCTAGCAATGGAGCAAGTGGTGGAAAACAAACATTAATTCTACTTTATATGGTGTTCATGGGTGTAGAAAGACCATGAAATGTCCTTTGGTGTTCATTTGTTGATAATGATCATGGTGTTTTGTTTTTTTGGTATTTTGTTCATCACATTTGACTGCACAATCTGATTGGATATTCTACATCTCCGTAGAGGATTTGGATATGCTTATTTTCTTATCACCTCTACAATTTTTGATATGGATCACAAATGCATCTCTCCATGAGGCACAATACTATAGAGTTAGGTTATTTGTATTAAATAAATTCACAAACTTTGTAGACATGTGCAAGTAGTTGAGATGTATTTATTATTTTTAAATGGTTGTTTTTAATTTTTTCAAACCAATAATTCATATGGCTTATTTGTATCTCTTATTAAGACTTATCTAGAGGAATGAAGAGACAAGCTAAGTAGTTCTTAGTTTCATTTTCTCTTTGTATTCATTGTATCCTACTTGCATGTTTTTAGTTTTTCATGAAAAAAAATCCTCTGATTTCCATCAATTGATATTAGAGTGGTTGTTTGAGGCCTCTATCCTATCATTCTTTTGGTTATTTGGATAAGACACCCAATCATATTGTTATCAACACTAGGTTCCTTTATATCTCAAATTCTCCACCCCATTTACTCATCGGCCGATCATTCTGGTTATTCTCAAGGTTTCATGCCCACCCATAACCCATTTAATTGCTACTACATGAGTTTCAAGAAGACCTATATTCCACCTCAATGATTGTTCTCTTTAAGGATTATGTTTTATTTTTTGTTTTCTTCCACACCCTCCTAATCCACTCATATTTGTCACTTCACTCTATGGTCCATAATGCCTCTACATGGGGATTTAGCCTCTAAAGAATATTAAATCTCAACTCCCTAGATTAGGCCTTCATTTGTGATCTCACTAGAGAGGGTAAACTTGATAAATTCCCTCACTGAGAACTTCTCCTCTCTTTCCTACTAAAACAATTCCCAACTCTCTCTATCCTACATTCCTTTCCTCCCTTGAATCACATCCCTTCACAAAATTGGATGCTAGTGGAATTACTACAAGGTCCCGACTCATTCTTCTATAGATTGTTTTGTTCTCCAATGCCACAACCCGTGAAATTACCTATACTTAGATCAACATACTATAGAACCTGTGGAACCTCTTTTGTCTTCTCAAAACCCTCCTTCAGATGTCATTGTTATTCCTAACACTACCACTCCATATCCTTGTTTGTTATTAATGAACACAGATTTGTCCCAACACCCCATTGACATCTTTTTACCCACAATTGTCAGATAAAAGACCAAATCACCACCATGATCATGGATAATGGGAGTCAAAATATAGATCATCTCTTGTGACTTTTCTGCATGCCTCTAGTTGCATAACCAAATCTTTTACTAGTACCTTGCTTGAATTGTTTTTTCCACGTTCACATTGTTTTCTCCATAAAGTTTAAAAATAACAGTCATGGAAGGTTAAAACGCGACATGGGCATACACTTATATGTTATTCTCCGTTATTCATTCTAATTGCATTGAATATGACTTTCATATCTAGATTAGATGTTCTTAGGCTTTGGATTATGCCAAAGATTATGGTAGCTATCTAGAGTTTCTTCAGAACTGAGAAACTGATAATGGATGCATTCTTAAAGGAAGCTAAATGTATTGTCACCGTAAGCATAACTGTGAAACTAGACTAGATTGTCTTCTTACATCTTTCAATACTCTCATAAAATAACTTTATACATATTGTGTTTATTTCCTAAGTAGGATTTCGTGGAAGGTTCTTCTTTCATCCTAACACACTGTATCTAGATCTATAATGATACACCAAGCTAGCTGATATCTACTCAATTTTATTTGTTGCATCAAATTTTACATAAAGGTTTGAACATGTCATGGACAAAGTGTCCTTTATTTATGTACATTAGGGATGTGGGTTAGATAGGATATGAATTTGTATAAACTTAAACTTTTAACTTTGTATCCTAGCATTTAAAGGAGGACCCCATGGGATGAAGAACGTTAGTTGTTGGATCCAACCTATTTGCGATAGGACATAGGCCTTTCCAATTTACATTTTTGGAGAAGTCTCAATCTGATATCTACTATCATCTTCAAATGGCATGGCTATCGACAAATCCTAGACCAATAACCAAAAAAAGTAATTGAACATGTACTTCAGTCCATAACCATGAAAATGAAGAAAGGAAGATGTGATTGAATGGAAATCATGACCTTTATCTAGGTGACATAGCATCTAGATTTACCTCCTTGTAATGAATGATCCTTTCTTTGTTACATTGATTGTGCCTCTCAACAAGAAACTATGAAAAAAAAAAATGTCATTAGTGTCAAGAGTCCTTTGTTAGAGACTAGATGCCAAAAGGCCCTTTTGGGTGAAGTGACGGGTGTAAATTTTGTCATGTCCCCTTCTAGTGAAAGTAAAAAGGAACTTTGTGTTTCCTTCATACTCAGATTCATGTTATTGCTTATAAATTGTACGTCTATTCTTATGGTCTTATGAAGAAAATATCCCCCTCCATACAATAATGATGAGTACAATTATGAATATTACATGTGTTTTGATGTAGACTATAATTACAAGAAGCAGATATTGTAATAAAGGTAGGTATTTCATCTTAAATTCAATAAATGACGTTTAGTTTACATCTATTTTTTTGCTAGTGTAGTCTGGGATATAATTCTGTAAAGTAACAACACAAGTTTTCAATGAGGTAGTTTGACTTCTTTTATGTTAAACATTTTGGGTCCATTCTTAGAAATTATGGGGCCATAATGGTTTTGAATCAACACATGAGAAGCTCAGATACAAAGCTAAACATTTACTAACACATCATAAAAATAGTAGCTAGTATTGTTGTTTGAGATATTACACTTTACATGCTTTTGATGGACATGATGTTATGGTGTTGGCATTGATGTCAAAGAGAGTATATGGTGTTGGTGTTGGAATTGATGAAAAAAGGATCAATATGGTTACATTATTGGTGGTTAATGTGGATTTCCATTGAGATAGATATTGGTGTTGTTATTAAGACAAAATGTTGGATATTGTGTGTCTTTGATGTCAAAAAGGGTGTCAACATGGTCATCATTATCAATGGCTAAACATGAGTTAGTCTTGAATATTTAATAGAAATGCATAACTAAGAAAAAAAATAACAAATACACTTTCAAGAAAGTAGACTCATTTTCACACTCATGCTTGTCCTCTGCTATAAGCCATCATGTCATTATAGGCCTCTATCAGGGTACTTGATAAATCAAAACAACATGGAATTGAAATTCAAGTTTAAAATTCAAGCATATCTACACTTTTATCCTCATTTAGATATCCTTCTCCTCTTTTTATAAAGGGTAGGATGGAAGAAAAAAGGGGTCGACATAACTCCTCTAAAAATAAATTCTACATAATATTAGGCATTGGATGACTAGCAGGTGGAGTATCACTTAATAAAATGTGAGTTTAGGCACCTAGGAAAACTAACAGACTTAGATAAATCCCTAGAAAAAGAATACATGCAGGATTTGTGGAATAACTCGTAATCACCCAATCATTTTAAATAAATATAGAGACATACATGATCTTAAGTCACCTGAAATCTCACAACTTTACCTTGATACAAGAGTTTGTTTCTTATTTTATTATAATGATCGATGCTATGATCATTATAAGTTTGAAAGCTGTAGGAATTTACAATGAATGAATATCGATGATGTTTTGATCGTTGGATCAATATAAGAGCACAATCGGATGCCCCTAATCCAACTCACATTTGGAATAGCATGAAATTTAATATGAGAGGGCGGACCCGAAAATCATACTATGCCAAATTTAATAACCCATGTGTAAACCTTAAGTTCCTTCATTTTTGGCCTAGGATTAATACGTATACATGTTTCCAATGCGAAATATATGAGGATTGACCATCCAACATGTGATTAAATCTGGTCTGTTGATTTGGTTAAATGTCCAAATAATCTATGTTTGCATTGCACTTGGTCACAAGCCCAAGTCATATGGGAAAATATGAAGTCGCAATGATCCCCGGTTGGAATGACGCCTGGTTATAGGTCATTGTCACTTGATCAATTAAAAGAAGGGCCTTCAAGATGGAGTACATAATAGGATTGTGCACCTTGTTTTTAAAAACTATTGGTCATAATGATTTGGTCCATTGAAGAAAAGGGGCCATGAATTAGAACCTTTTCAATGTCAGTACAACTAATTCCAGAGAGCTTTGAGCATAACCAATCTCGCACCATTTTGTAGAAATTAAAGTCTGGTGCTTTTAAGAAAGCATCCCATGAAAAATGACTATCTTACCAGTGCCAATTGAGAATATGATTCTTAAATATAATTCTTCACTAAATAGATATTGGAAAGGGACCAAGGTTACTCGACTATGATAACAGAGGAAGAATTATGTTTTCAAAAAAACTTACAAGGGATTTGAAGTCTTTCAAAATTAAAATCAACTATTAATGATAACAAAAATATCAACATTAGTGTTAATTAAATGAAGAGGTGCAATGTTTCATTATTAAAAAGACACAATGGTTCAATGTCATACCTGTTGGAATACTATATAAAACAAAAGGGCTTGGTGAAAAGGAGGTTTCTTTGTAAGAAAATACAGAAGATAAAAAACCAGAGGTAGAGATCAAGGAAGAATTTGACACTTAAAACATTCACATGAAGTGAGGGTGGAAGGAAGCTAGGGAGAATTACAGTCCTCTATGGGTTGAATCCTAAACATCAGGAAGTTGTAGCTTCCTTTCAAGTGGGTGTTTGGAGAGACAGGGAGTTGTAGCTTCCTTTCAAGTGGGTGCTTGGAGAAATAAGGAGTTGTAGCTTCCACAATTTGGTGCTTGAAAATAGGGGATTTGTGTCTCCTTGAGTTGGTGCTCAAAATGGATTGGTGTCCCTCACAAGTTGCATCTTGTAATTAATATATAAAAATGTATTTTCAGTTAAAAAATATTTGTTTTTTAGATAAAACTCTGTGTCATGTACTTCATAGTTGATCAATTGTTGTGTATTGATGAAATTTATGTTTTAAAGTGATTGTTAAAAATATAAAACAACAATACTGATTCACCCCCCCTCCCAGAATTGAACATTATTCCAACAATTGGTATCAGAGAAGGTTCCTTCACCACTGCCTAACCACTTGAAGACGTATTCTAAAACATCCAATGGTTCAACAAGAAGGAATGTCCTCCAACAGAGGACCATTGTTCAAAGGAAATGATTATGCATTTTGGAGTATAAGGATGAAAAATTATCTTATGGGTCTTGGAAGTGATGTTTGGCTATCTGTGGTAAATTTTTACACTGCACCAACTACTTCACCTTCAAATGTTGCTACAAAGAAACTCTCCAATAATAATTCAAGGGTTGTTAATGCAATTCTAGGTGGATTAGCAAACCCCATATTTGTAAAAGTGATGCATTGTAAATCAACAAAATAAATTTGGGAAAAACTTAAAGTCATCTATGAAGGAGATGACAAAGTTAAGCAAGAAAAACTTCGAACATACAGAGGGAATTTTGAGAGTCTGGAGATGAAAGAGGAAGAAAAAATTGCAGAATATTTTCAAAGAGTGGATGAAATAATCAATTCAATCAGAGCATTGGGAGAAGAGATAAAAGGAAAAATTATTGTCCAAACAGTGTTGAGATCATTACCAATGAGATATTATGCCAAGGTATCTACCTTGGAAGATCAAGAAAACCTTGACAAACATACAATGGATGAACTTCATGGGATTCTTATAGCCTATGAAATGAGAACCAGGAAAGAAAAGTCATCAAAAAGGGAAACAACCTTCAAAGTATCAAAATCAACAGAGAACCATGAGCATGTTCCAAATAAAAATCACCTAGACATATCAGATGAAGAAGAGGCCAATTTTATAAGGAAACTCCAGAAAGGGTTTGGGAAATATAAACGAAAGTTACCCTTCAAATGATTCAACTATGGAAAAGTTGGGCATTTTCCCTCCAAATGCCCCTATCCAAAGAAGGTGGATGATGAATATACTTATAACCATAAAGAACTTAAGAAGAGAAAAAATGGAAACAAGAATAAATTCTACAAGAAAAAGAAAAACGTCTACTCCAAAGAAGACAATAGTTCATCTGACATGAGTGAAGATGATGAGACAAAACTTTTATTTATGGGCATAGAATATCAAAATAAAGTTTCTGATGATAATGAAGAAAATTTTGAAGTTGAAGGAGAAGTAGACCTTGAAGGATAACTTATTAGTGCTCTTGAAGAACTGAGAAAATACAAAAAGAGTAACAAATCATTAAGATAACAACTATTAGAATATGAAGGAAAACAAAAATCAAGAGAAAATAAATATTCAATAACCATAAAGAAATCATAACGAGTCATTATTGACTTAAAGACTCAACTCCAAGAAGCCAAAAGAATTGAAAAGGTCATAAGTAAACAAATCAATGAAAAACAACTAGACTGTGAAAAGTTAGAGGCTGAAATTGTTTTTCTAAAAAGAGAACTTGAGAAAGGAAACAACCAATCAAGATTTGAAAACAGTTCAAGAATCTTGGATGATATTCTTAACAGTAAAAAATCATCAAGCAATAATTCAGGATTGGGTTATGATCAAAATAATTCTAACAAAGGATCTAACTCTACATCTCAGCAAACTGATAAAAATCCAAAAAGTTATGCATCTTCCCTTCAAAGCTCTTTCAAAAAGGAAGAAAGCAAAATAAAGACTGATTCTAATCAACATAAATCCGTTCTCCCTTCAAAACAAAATGAATATAGAAATAAGACAACTACAAGAAGAACTTCCCCAAAAAGGTATCAACATCTCTTTCTTGTCTATTGCAATAATTTTGGGAATAAATCATTACGTTGTAGAGCTTATGGACAATACAATCATACAAATGTTAAGAGATATAGTTATAATAAAATAAAGAATAATAATAATCAAGATAATAGAAACTATAATTCATTCTCTCCACTGCAAAATTACAATGTTGAATGCCACAAATGCAACAATTATGGTCACAAATCTAGTGACTATAGACTACCAAATCATCCCAAAAAACTTTCAAAATTCAAGAAGAAAAGCATAAAAAGGCATGGAAAGAAAAACAAATGGAAGAAAAGGAAACATAGTGTAAGGTAGCCTTATATTCTAAATATAAAACGACTCAATGGTATGTTGACAATGGATGTTCAAAGAATATGACTGGAGATCAAGACAAGTTCATCAGTCTGAAAATGAAAGAAAAATGAAGTGTTACATTTGGAGATAATTTCTCTGCTAAGATTCTTGGAAAGGGCACAATCAGTCTAGGAAATAATAGATATAAAATAGAAAATGTGTTGTTAGTTGAAAATTTGAAGCCTAATCTCCTCAGTGTGAGCCAAACATGTGATCAAGGACACATAATCATATTTGACTCTAAAAAATGTGAAATTAGAAAAGAGGACTTAGGAAAAATAATGGTTGTTTCATCAAGGACACCAAGAAATGTTTTTATATTAAACATTGAAGAAGAATAAAAATGTTGCATGATCCAAATAGACGAAATTTGGCTATGGCACAAAAGAACGAGACATATATGTTTTGACAATTTGAAAAAGATTAGTAAGAAGGGAGTTGTGAGAGATATGCCAAAGATTATTAAACCTTCAAACTTTGTTTGTGTAAATTTGTTGAACCTACACATAATATATCTAGCTAGGAATTGACATACACAATTGCAGAGAAAATAGAAGAAAAGAGAAGAAGGAGAGAAAGAATGGAAGAATTATCATTAACCAAATGAATGAATGATAATTTACACATTATATACTATGTATAACTCAACCAATGTGCACTGGAGGAGAAGCCATTGCTCCATAGTGGTGGTCTAGAGTGATCTGCACACACACCAACAATTACAGGGGTAAATTTCCACCTAGTCTAGTCTCTCGGGTAGTTACAGGAGTGAATTGCCACCTAGCTGAGTTAAATAGTCTATCAGTCTTCAGTTAACTGACTGAAACAGAGTGAAGTGAGGAGGATATTAGGGAATCATGGGTAATACACTAGTCTGGTGATGATCCCAAGGACAATGTGCATTAGTTGGTGATGATCCCAATGTTGCATGGTGATAATCCCAATGTAGCATCCAGACTCCACTCAAAAGATCAAACTGAATTGAAAATTGAAGAGAATATTATCCCTAGAGGAATATTCTTCCTAAAATATAGGAGACTGAATAATGACTAATAAACAAGGAAAAAAATTAGGAAAAATAAATCCTAAGTGTGTGCGAAGTAACTCTAACACACCCCCTGAACATCACTATGGTGAAAATAAAGAATGGGTCCCAACAACAAGGCCATGTTAGGTACCCAAATACAAAAGATACACTGAAATAAAGCGAGGAAAGAGGGAAAAACCTCATTGGAACCCCCCCAACCCCCCCTCAAGGTACAATGTATGTAAAATAAGAACTGACAATTTCTAGGAAATTTTGTCCTTCACTCCAAGACAACTGCACAGAGAATGGAACTTCTACTTAGTGAAGGTCTTGGTGAAGATGGTGCAGAACCCCTACCTCAACTGGGCCTGCTGACCTACCAGTCTAAGGATATCTTATATAAATGATCCGAAATGGCTCTTCTGGTGCACTGCTAGAACATCCAAATAGTCAAACCACAGGTCCTTATGCGAAACTCCACTTGCGCGAACTAGCACAAGGCGTGAGCTCCTCTCCCACAGGACCATGGGCTGCAATTATGTGCTAACCTGACGTCACTTCGCAAATCACAAATCGGGGATGTGGGTGTGGTACTACTCCGCTAACCCTACCTTCAAACTATGAACCCTGAAAAGGGCTTAGCGAGTGCTGGCCCTCTACTCTATGCATGTAACGTGACCTTCCCCTAGGAACCGGGTCCCAGCTATCAACAAATTTCAGAATTCACGATTTTGAAAATCAATGAACAACTCCTCCTTACCTTTCGAATCCCCAACTCCCAAATTTTGATGACCCAGATCTATGGTCCAGATCCTCCACCAGTCAATGACTCAGATCAAGTCAACGTTTCACCTTTCGTGATTCTGGGGGAGTCTTCACCTCCGTTTTCCCAATTTCAGATCCCCGAAATCTACCTAAGCCAGATCAGCGACTCTCAATACGCCAAGATATGAAGGTCCTGATCTTCCCTACAAATCAACGATTAGCACTTCGGGGTTTTGAAAACCAAGGCCAAATCTTGCTCTCCCAACTCGCGATATCCGACATCACGAAATGGATCGATGGTCCAGATCTAATTTAGATCGACGACCCCTGTCTCTCTTGAGATTTGAACATTGAATGAATCTCCACCTTATTGTCCTCACAGCTTCACTTGATCCAAGAGGTCACGGAGATTCGACGCTCCTCCTCAAAATATCTCCACTGTTCGTTCAGTTCTTCGTGGATATTCCCTCCTCGATGTACACCACGTTAAAGCTTGCGCACTTGTCTCGAATTAGACATCCACTGATTCTCCACCATGATCCAATGGTCGATAACGCTCTTCCTCTTGAGCTTGTTCCTTCTGGAAGCTTTTGGATTCTGAAGAATCCTGTGTGCACACCTTGCACATCTTCGTAATAATCTCCAGTTATCCAACGATTCTAGCTCTGTGAACCCCTTGTGATAGAGATTCTTCAACCTCTCCATTGAATTGAAGAAATATATCACTCTCTGCAGCATGCACACTCCTTGCATGGCTCTATGCCACTCTTGTACTTTTTTTGGTATAATTCAATGTTATCTCTCCTGATCTTTCTGAGATAAAACTTAGAAACTTCATCAATGCACTCCTTGCGGACTCTCACT
The DNA here is from genome assembly GCA_009831015.1 of Picea engelmannii. NCBI lineage: Eukaryota > Viridiplantae > Streptophyta > Pinopsida > Pinales > Pinaceae > Picea > Picea engelmannii. The sequence continues at coordinate 1,365,446 of ML782502.1, forward strand.
GCGCTCCTTGCAGGATTTCTCAGGAAGAGAAACAATTGAAACTTATACTTCTCTTCTGACAGCCTTCATACATTCAACATGAAATCAAGAGCATACACACATAGTATTGGAAACACATGCATGACAGAGAATATAAGCAAATTGTAGCATACCATTCAAAATATAAGTACAATAACCATGACACACCATGAAATTTGGATCAAAGCATTCTTATATTAATCCAATGCTTTTGTACATAGCTTAATAGCAACAACTATTCTTCATACAACTTCTAATCTTTGCTCTCCTAATCTTCTACAAAAAAAACAATACTAAAAAAAAAATTACAAAACGAGAGCGTCTTCTTGAGTTTTTCCCACTCTTTTCTCTAAGCTATCTTATCAGAATTAAAATCTATATACTAAACATTTATTACAATAAATGCCTCCTTATCTGACAGATGAGAGAAATGCTCATGATCTGTATTAAAATTTCCCAAAAACATAAATGCAAATACATCTTCCCAGATATTACATTAATGCTTTATCTTTAAATTCAAAACGTCCTCAAAATGTGCACTGGTGTATTTCCAGTTGTCTTCACTTTTGCGCTGGATTTTCTGGCTCACTTACGATGCTCCTGCATCATACTCCCTTGGCCAAAAAATTCATGGACTCCTGTCCATGAGCTTCTGCACCATCTTTCCATGTTTCTGGATGTTTTCTTCACTTTCCCAACTGTCATCTTCAATCGGGTGTCCCTTCCATTTCACCAAGTACTGAAAATATGTTTTTCTCCGGGTCTTTTTACCAACTCTCCGATCAATGATCTTTTCCATCCGTGGATTTTCAGCTACAGACATTTGTTTGACCCATTGAACTTCCTTCTAATCCTATGATTTCTCTATTCCATTTGTTCTGTATGGATACAGATCTTCTACGTTGAATATGGGCGAGATGTCCACATTGTTTGGCAACTTTATTTCGTAAGCATTTGCCTCAAACTTTCTCAATATTTTACACTGTCCAATTTTCTTCATCTTCATCTTATTATATGTTCCCCTTGGGAATCTTTCCTTTTTGAGATGCACTAGAACCAAATCAACTACTTCAAATTGAAGCTCTCTTCTAAGTTGATTTTCTTTGCGCTTATATTCCTGGCTAGAGTTCTGCAACCGCTCTCTGATTTTACTATGGAACTCCTACATTCCTACTGCAAAACATTCCATGCTATCACTCCAGAATTCATTCTACTCTAAGTCTTTCAACTCAAAGACTCCTCTTGGATGCATTCCATAGACTATCTGAAATGGGCTTTGTCCCGTACTACTATTGGGTGAGTCATTATATGAAAACTCCTCCTATGGCAGAACTTGATCCCACTGGCTATGGTGTTCAACTACTAAACTCCTCAATAAGTCCCCCAAACTCCTATTTACTAACTCAATCTGTCCAACCATTTGAGGATGATATGATGAGATAAAAGATAAATTTGTTCCCAACTTCTTCCATAGGGTCCTCCATAAATGACCAACAAATTTGGTATCTCGATCTGAAACAATACTCTTGGGTAAGTCGTGAAGTCTAACAACTTCTTTTAAAAACAGGTTTGTGATGTGAGTTGCATCATTGGTTTTCTGACATTGAATGAAATGTTCCATTTTAGAGAACCTGTAAACTACCACAAATATGGAATCACAACCCCTCTGTGTCCTTGGCAGTCCTAACACAAAATCCATTCTTACCGCATCCCACAACCTCTCTGGTACTGGCAATGGTTGATACAATCCTGTATTCTATCTTTTCCCCTTTTCATGCTAACAAATCCTGCACCTGTTCATGAATTTCTTGACATCTATTCTCATTCCTAGCCAATAATATGAGCCATTCAGTTGCATGAAGGTCTTATCATGGCCGAAGTGTCCAACCAATCCCCCACTATGTTTTTCCGTCAAGAGGTTTTCTCTCATAGAGCATTTCGGTATACACAAATGATTCCCCCTGAATAAAAGTCCATCTTGAACCAAGTATTCAGTCCATTGATGTCTACCTCTACGAATTGGATTCTCACATGCTTCATAAGAATATTTAAAATCTGGATCATCTTTGTACATGTTTTTAAGGCTATCAAAACCTAAGGTCTTCACACAAAACTCTTGCAAAATCAAACATTTCCTTCTCAATGCATCATCAACCTTGTTAGTAGTTCCAGAAATGTGCTTTATAACAAAAGTAAAATTCTGCATATATTCAACCCATTTCGCATGTTTCTAGTTTAGCTTCTCCTGTCGAGTTATGAATTGTAAAGCATGGTTGTCTCTATACAAGACAAACTCTTTCGAAACCAAGTAGTGTCTCCACTTCTTCAGTGCCTATATGACTGCATAAAAATCTTTATCATACGTGGAATATTTCATATTTTTCTCGTTCAGCTTCTCACTGAAGTATGCAATCAGCTTGTTGTCTTGACTTAAGACCACTCCAATCGCGAAACCGCTTGCATCAAATCTTACTTGAAATGTTTTGTTGAAATATGGCAAAACCAGAATTGGCTATTCAGTTATCTTATCTTTCAACAACTTGAAACTTTTCTTCGCTTCTTTTGTCCAATGAAAATATTTGTGTCTTTTCTTGACTGTGTCCATCATTGGTGCACATATCTCGCTGAAATTCTTGATGAATTTCCTGTAAAAGCTAGCTAATCCATGGAAGCTTCTGACTTCAAAGATACTCCTTGTCGATGGCCAATCTTTGATTGATCTTACTTTCTCCGAATCCATCTTTAACTCATTCGTAGAGATCATGAAACCTAAGTAAATGAGTTCCGTCTTCATGAAAGATGACTTTTTCAGATTTAGCAACAATTTCTTTCGCTGTAACCTCCTCATTACTTCAGTTAAATGCTTCAGATGTTCCCCTTCAGTCATACTGAATATCAATATATCATCAAGATACATGATTACAAAATTCCCAATGAAATCTTTCAAGACTTCATTCATTAATATCATAAAATTACTAGGCACATTTGTCAAGCCAAATGACATGACAAGCCATTCATATAGTCCTTCATTTGTCTTGAATGTTGTCTTCCATTCATCACCTTCCCTCATTCGAATCTGGTGATATCTACTTTTCAAATCAATTTTTGAAAAAAACTTCTCTCCACTCAAGCAATCCATCAAGTCATCCATTCTTGGTAAAGGAAATCTATACCTGAAGGTTATTTTGTTTATAGCCCTTGAGTCGGTACACATTCTCCAGCCACCATATTTCTTCGGGATTAACACTGTAGGTACAACACATGGACTCGAGCTCTCTCTAACCGACCCTTTATCCATCAAATCCCAAACTTGCCTCTTGACCTCTTCATTCTCCTGCGGTGTCAATCGATATGCTGCTTTGTTTGGTAAACTTGCTCCAGGTATAAGGTCAATGTGATGACTTATGCTCCTGATGGGTAGCAACGAACAAGGTAATTCATCCACCACTATATCAACGAAATTCTCTAGCAGTTCCTGAATTTCCTCAGGCAAGTCATCCATCAAAGTACTGGTCAAGATGACTCTAGTTTTCCTAACCACAACAAAATGCATTCCTTCATCTTTCTTGACTTCATCAAGAAGTTCCTTCCCACTCGTGGGAAGTATAGTATTGCTCGCCTCTGCTTTTACCTCCTTGTCCTTAATTGGCAACAACATATGCGTCCTACCATTCTTCTCCAAGGTGTAAGTGTTCTTCCTCCCATCATGAATAACATTTATGTCATATTTCCAAGGCCTCCCCAACAAAATATGACAGACATCCATGGGAATAACATCACATAAAATTTCATCCTTATATCCCCCTATCTTAAACTGAACTAAACATTGTTTAGTGACAGTTACCTGATTCCCTTTTTGTAGCCACAAAACTTTATATGGGTTCGGATGTGAAACTGTTTCCAATTCTAGCTTCTCCACCATCTCTGTGGATACTAGATTATCTGTACTTCCACTATCAACTATTACCTTGCATACCCTATCCTTGGTCTTGCAAGTAGTCCTAAATAAACTGTTCCTCTGGACTGGATTTTCTATCTCTTTCTCTGGCTTTAAGAGACTCTTCCTCATCATCAAGCATCTCTCGCCTTTTGCATATTCTACCTCAACATTTCTCCCTTATGATTCTGAAATGTGAGCTTCGCCTCCATCTCTTTTTCTATCTGGGAATTCAAAAGATTTGTGTCCGATTTTTCCACAGACAAAACACTTTATTTCACCTCCTCGTCTTCTTCCTCTTCCTCTTGCTCACGGAAAAGTGTTTCTATCAATGTATTTCCTTCCTTGTGAACTTCCTCCCCTCTCTGGGTGAGTATGAGGTTTCTTCTCTTCATCCTTAGGCTTCTGTACTTTGTCCTGGGCAATTGCTTTACCTCTGCTTTGACTTCTACCTCTGCCCCTTTGACCTTGCTTTCGGGCCAATTTCTCTTTAGCATTCAGAGCAATATGATAAGCGTTTTCTACATTCCTGATTGTTACCATGCTCATCTCATCTTGAATGTCACATCTCACACCATTCATATATCTGGCGACCTTCTCATCATCACTCTCATGGTGACCTGCTCTAATGTTTATCCTGTAGAACTCTTCAGTGTATTCCTTCACTGTCATTCCCTTCTATCTCAAATTTTGCATTCTTCGAAATATATTAATTTGGTAGTCCCTGGGTATAAACTTGGCTTTCATCTTTGCAACCATTCTATCCCATCTTTTGATTCTTTTCTTGCCTTTTCAACGCCTATCAACCTGTAGTTCATCCCACCACAGTGTTGCATGCCCCTTAAGTCTAGTGATGACATGTTTGAATTTCTTATCCTCTTCGTTATCTTCATAATCGAAGTACTTATCCAGAGATCTAAACCAATATAGAAGCTCTTCAATGTCTAAGTTTCCTTCATACATAGGAATATCCATCTTTTCCCTGACACCTATTCTCGCAACAAATTTGAATAGACATTCTTCTGCAGCATCTTTGACTGCAAATTCTTCTCCATCTCTAGCCTCATTTTCACTTTTGGCTTCACTAACATCTCCAGCATAAACTACCTGTCTTTGTGTTTTTTCCATAGCATCTAATCGAGCACGGAGTTCTCTCATTTCCCTTTCCACAGCTGGATCGGGCATTGGTATATCTTGACGTCTTCTGGGAAACATGGTTTAAATCTATTCCATGCATAATTTTAAATCACAACTGGCCTTATGTCTCCTCTCACCTACAAAAACAAATATTGTAGGCTCTGATACCACTTGGTGCAAACCCCCTACCTCAACCGGGCCTACTGACCTCTTGGTCTAAGGATCTCTTATATCACTAAGCCAAAATGGCTCTTCTAGTCCACTACTAGAACCTCCAAACAGTCAAACCACAGGTCCTTATGCGAAAATCTGCCTGCGCAAACTAGCAAAAGGCGCGAGCTCCTCTCCCACGTGACCACGGGCTACAACCGTGTGCTAACTTGACATCACTTCGCAAATGACAAATCGGGGATGTGGGTGTGGTACTACTCCACCACTCCTACCTTCAAACTACGAACCCTGAAAAGGGCTTAGCAAGCACTGACCCTCTACTCTATGCACACAACGTGACCTTCCCCTAGGAACCGAGTCCCAGCTCCCAACAAATTTCAAAATTCACAATTTTGAAAATCAGCAAACAACTCCTCCTTACCTTTCAAATCCCCGACTCCCGAATTCTGATGACCCATATCTATGGTCCAGATCCTCCACCAGTCAACGAATCAGATCAAGTCAGTGTTTCACCTTTCACGATTCTAGGGGAGTATTCACCTCCGTTTTCCTGATTTCAGATCCCCGAAATCTGCCTGACCTAGATCAATGACTCTCAACAAATTTTGGAATTCACGATTTTGAAAATCAACGAACAACTACTCCTTACCTTTCAAATCCTCGACTCCTAAATTCTGATGACCCATATCTACGGTCCAGATCCTCCACCAGTCAATGAATCAGATGAAGTTGGTGTTTCACCTTTCATGATTCTGGGGGAGTATTCACCTCTGTTTTATCAATTTCGGATCCCTAAAATCTGCCTGACCCAGATCAATGACTCTCAATATGCCAAGATCTGACAGTCCTGATCTTCCCTACAAATTGATGATTCTCACTTCGGGGTTTTGAAAACCAAGGCCAAATATTTCTATCCCAACTCATGATATCCAATATCACGAAATGGATCAATGGTCCAGATCTAATTTAGATCGATGGTCCCTATCTCTCTTGAGCTTTGAATGTTGGATGAATCTTTGCCTTATTCTCTTTGTAGCTTCACTTGATCCAATGACTCACAGATATTCAATGCTCCTCCTCGAAATCTCTCCACCGTTTGTTCAGTTCTTCGTGGGTTTTCCCTCATGGATGTACACCACGTTAAAGCTTGCGCACTTTTGTTGAATCAGATGACCACTGATTCTCCACCATGATCCAATGGTCGATAACACTCTTCCTCATGATCTTGTTCCTTCTGGAAGCTTTTGGATTCTGAAGAATCCTGCGTGCACACCTTGCACGTCTTTGTAATAATCTCCGGTTGTCCAATGATTCTGGATCTGTGCACCCCTTGTGACAAAGATTCTTCAACCGCTCTATTGAATTGAAGAAATATAGCACTCTTCGCAACACGTGCACTCCTTACACGACTCTGTGTCACTCTTGCACTTCTATTGGTATAAGTCAATGTTATTCCTCCTGGGATTTTTGAGATAAAACTCAAAAAATTCGTCAATGCACTCCTTGCAGGATTTCTCAGAAAGAGAAACAATTGAAACTTATACTTCTCTTCTCACAGACTTCATACATTCAACATGAAATCAAGAGCATACACACATAGCATTGGAAACACATGCATGACAGAGAACATAAGCAAATTGTAGCATACCATTCAAAAGATAAGTACATTAACCATGACAAACCATGAAATTTGGATCAAAGCATTCGTATATTAATCCAGTGCTTCTGTGCATGGATTAATAGCAACAACTATTCTTCAAACAAATTCTAATTCTCTATTCTTCTTTGCTCTCCTAATCTTCTACAAAAAAAACAATACTAAAAGAAAATTACAAAACGAGAGGGTCTTCTTGAGTTTTTCCCACTCTTTTCTCTAAGCTATCTTATCATAATTAAAATCTATCTACTAAACATTTATTACAATAAATGCCTCCTTATCCTACAGATGAGAGCAATTATCATGATCTGTATTACAATTTCTTGAAAACATAAATGCAAATACATCCTCCCAGATATTACATTAATGCTTTATCTTTCAAATTCAAAATGTCCTCAAAATGTGTGCTGGTACATTTCCAGTTGTCTTCAATTTTGCGCTAGCTTTGCTGGCTCATTTACGATGCTCCTACATCAGAAGATGTCTGTAGTATGTTCTACTGAAGGAAATAATTGTAGGTCGATGATACCCTCGTGTACTAAGTCGTGAATGTAGTGCATGTGGATCTCGATGTGCTTCCTCCGCTACCTCTAAACTGGATCTCTGTAGAACTTCAGAGTGCTCTGGCTGTCACACCAGATGAAGATCGAACGATGAAATTGAATTCAAAACTCAATGAGAAAATGTTGTAGCCACATAGCCTGAATGGTTATGTTATCTACCCATTTCTACTCTTCCTCGACTAAAGATAAATAAATGGTAGTCTACTTCTTGCTCTACCAATAGATAGGCCCAGAACCAAGACTGAGTGAGTAACCAAATGTGGACTTGTGATCAATGTTATCACCAACCTAGTTAGAATCAGTAAACCCGATGAGGTCCAATGTAGATTCTGTTGAATAGTGAATCCAAAAGGTGATTGTTCCTTTTACGTATCGAAGGATATTCTTTGCAACCTTCCAATGTAGCTCATGTAGCTCCTACATGAACCTGGAGACTACACCAACTGCATAGGAGAGGTCTGGTTTGGAGTGTGTGAGATACAACAATCTCCCCACTAGTTGTCTAAATAGTGTGTTGTCAACCAATGGAGTGTCCCCACTATCCTCAATTTTGACTCCTCATAGGAAAAGAGTCGGAGCAAACTTGCAGTCTATCATGTGAAATCTCTTAAGGAGATCTTGTGCATATTTGGCCTGAGATAGTTTGATGCCTGATGCATCCTGACTGATCTTGAGTCTAAGGAAGAAGTCTAGTGAGCTCATGTCCTTCATTAAGAACCTGTCATGTAGAATCCTATTGACTGCATAAATCACTGAAGTCAAGAAACTGGTGATTAGAAAATCATCAACATACAGAACTAGGAGTAGAAGTGAGTCAGTTGTCTTGAGAATGTAAACATTCGGGTCTGACTTACAACATAAAAAGTTTTGTGATAGCAGGTAGGAGTCCATATTGTCATACCATGCCCTCATATCCTTCTTTAGGCGATAAAGAGACTTCTTCAATTGACAGACCAAAGATGAATCCTGCATAAATCCCCAGGGTTGCTCCATATAGATATCCTCAGAGAGATCGTCGTGAAGAAATGCATTCTTCACATCCATCTGATGGACTTCCCATCCCTTAGCTACCACAATGGAAAGTGCCAAATGTATGGAATCCATATTTGCTACTGGAGCGAAGGTATCATCATAGTCAATCCCATGCACCTATTGAAAGCCTTTGGAAACTAGCCTGGCTTTGTATTTGGTAATATGTCCATCTGTTGCACTATTAGTCCTGTAGACCCATATGCACCTGACAAGTTTCCTTCTAGAAGGAAGGGAACCATATCCCATGTCTGGTTCTCGAGGAGGGATTTGTACTCCTCCTGCATGGAAGATTCCCAAAAGGGATTTCCAGTAGCCTAGCCATAAGACTGTGGATCTGAAGGTTGAACCACAAAAAGATGCCTGGGTGGAAATGGTTTAGTGGAAGTGAGTGCAAGAGGAAGCTCCTTGAAATCATATCGAGTCCTCCTAGTATCAACTGGATCCCCAACAATATCCCTTGCATCTCGAAGAGTAGTCTGGGCCCACTTGTGCCTCTGCTCTGACTCTACATCTGCATTTGCATGAAATGACTCTACATCTGAATATACTGAATCTGTATCTGGATCATATAAATCGTTTGCATTCTCATCATGTGTGACAGGTGGAAGAAAACAGGTGTCTGTCTGCATGCGGATTTTGAGGTACATGCGAGACACTTTCCTCGAATTGGACACTTCTCTCTATGATGAGCCGGTCCGAGGAAAGATAAATGATTTTCTATCCCTTCACACTGTCGCGGTATCCAACAAATATACACTCTGTTCTTTATGGATCAAGTTCCTTCCTCTTTTTAGAGGGAATCTGGGCCCATGCACGTGAACCAAAAATATAAAAGTGGGTCACTTCCGGTTTGAGGCCGCTCCAAGCCCCGTAGGGGGTCTTATCCTTGACATATTTGTGGGGAGATCTATTTTGGATGTAGGTTGCACAATTAAGTTCTTCGGCCTATAATATATGTGGAAGTGACTTTGCATGTAGAATGCAAGATGCCATCTCTTTTAGAGATCTGTTTTTTTTCTCAGCAACTCCGTTTTGTTGAAGAGTATAGGGAGCTGTGTGCTACAATTGAATCCCTTCCTCATGAAAAATATTTTGGATCTCATGCTTGACATACTCTCCCCCGTTATCAATTCAGAGTATTTTGATTTTCTTTCCTGAATGTGTCTCAACCAGGGATTTGAAATCATTGAGGTGTTGAAAGACCTAAGATATTTTCCTGAGAAAGAAAATCCATGTGAAGCGTGAGAAATCATCAACAAAAATTAGCACGTACCTTGATTTTTTGATTTATGGATGCGGAAAAGGGCCCATGAGTTCACTATGGATCATTTCTAAAGGATATGAATCTCTCTAAGTCTTTCCTTTGTCGAATTTCTCTTAAGGGTGTTTTCCAAGAACACATCCCTCATAGATTCCTTTGGAGAAATGGATGTCTGGTAGACCATCAACCAATCTTTTCTTTATAATTTGTTGCATATTAAATTTAAATGCTCGAACCTTTTTTTCCATATCCTACTACTTTCATCAACATGGGTAAGCAGTAAAGAAGAATTTGGTTCAATAAATTCAGAAAATGTATAAAGCCTAGATTGATATTTACCTCGTCGGTAGCAACCTTGGAATTGGTTTGCATGTCATAGATTTCCATTTCATCAGGTGTGAATATGAATTTATTTCGAGTGCCACAATTTTTCATATAATACACAAAGAGAATATTGACTTAAAGTTTGGGTATGTGCAACACATTCTTGAAGCTTCTGTTGGTGAGTTCAATCATTCCTTTGCCCGTGACCTCGACTAGAGAGTTGTCCCCCATCAGAATAGGAGGAAATTTTCATGCATCCAATGAATAATAGACCTCTTTTTTGGAAGCCATGTGGTGTGATTCTCCTGAATCTACAATCCAAGCATTGGGAGAGGAGTTGATGTCAATCAAGGCATGGCTAGAATTGCCTTTCTTGGGATTTTGATCTTCTGACTTCTTCTTCTTGGCACCCTCGAGGATGTGAACTCCAAGGTTGTTTTTATGAAGTATTTGAGTCATTAGATCTATATGTTTATGCATACATTCATATTTTGGATGGAATCCTTTATGGAAGTTTGTGCATTTCTCCCCTTTTCTTCCCTTTCCATGTTTGGATCTGGAGGCATCGTTGAAGGGTTTTGAGTACCATTCCTTATTCAGATTTGCATGAGCTTTCCTTTTGTCTTTATCTTTAGATTTCTGATCTCAATGAACACTATCATATTTCACAGTAAGTGCATGCACCTTTTGTCCTTTGATTTTTCCCATGTAGATGAGTTTGGTCTACTCTTGTGTCAGAGATTCAATAAATTCCTCAAGAGAAACCATCTTCCAGGTGGATCCATAGGATAATCTAACATAATGGAATTTGGATACAAACCTTGAATTCAAGACCAATTTTAGAGACAATTGTGAGAACCATTTGTTTCTCCTCCTTAGATTTATCAACCCCACAAGCCTTAAGTTGCGAGAATAAATCCTTATATTTGGTAAAGAAATCTAGGAGATTGTCAAAGATTTTTGGATTTAATGTGAGAAATTATGGCTCGAGAATGTGTCCCCTCATATCATCCTATTTTCAAAATGTCCCTTCCATGGTGGTCCAGGATTCATTGGGGGTTTTACAATAAGATATGTGAAAGAGGAGATAAGGAGAAATGAGACTGAAAATTGTTCTGAATGCTTCATCCATTCAATTTAGATACTTGGATTTTTCTATGGATGATGTTGGTTCTGTCTCTATGTTCATGGTTAACTTGTACAATCCTCTTCTTAGAAGATGCATGATCATCTTCTCCTTCCATGCAAAGTAATTGTAAGGTGTAAGAATGGATTCTTTTGAAAATTCCATTTTTTCTGCTGTCTTCAGTCTTCGGTACCTGCAAAAATATTTTTTTGTGTCTTTTCCCTAGAATTCCATCAGATCTGATACCATGTAAATATGTTGAAAATACACATAATATATCTAGTTGGGAATTGACATACATAGTTACAGAGAAAATAGAATAAAAAGAGAAGCAAGAGAGAAAGAATGGAAAGATTCTCATTAACCAAATGAATGAATGACAATTTACACATGATATACTCTGTATAACTCAACCAATGTGCACTAGAGGAGAATCCAATGCACCATAGTGGTGGTCTAGAGTGATCTGGACACACACCAATAGTTACAGGAGTAAACTTCCACCTATTCTAGTCTCTCAGGAAGTTACGGGAGTGAACTGCCACTTAGCTGAGTTAACTAGTCTATCAGTCTTTAGTTAACTGACTAAAACATAGTGAAGTGAGGAGGAGATCAGGGAATCATGGGTAATGTGCTAGTATGGTGATGATCCCAAGGACAATGCACATTAGTTGGTGATGGTCCCAATGCTTCATGGTGATAATCCCAATGTAGCATCTAGACTCCATTCAACTGATCAAACTGAAGTGAAAATTGAAGAGAATATTCTCCCTAGGGGAATATTCTTCCTAAAGTATAGGAGATTGAATAATGACTAATAAACAAGGAAAAACCTTAGAAAAAATAAATCTTAGGTGTGTGTGAAGTAACTCCAGCAGTTTGCAAGCACTACCAACATGGAAAACAAACAAGAGTAAGATTCAACACAAAAGAATACTCTACATCAAAACCATTAGAACTCGTTCACATTGACCTTTGTGGACCAACAAGAACTAAAAGCATGCAAGGTGAACATTAATTCATTTTATTCATTCATGACTATACAAGGATGACTTGGGTATATTTTCTCAAACAAAAATCAGAAGCATTCAACAAATTCAAAGCCTTCAAAGCACATGTTGAAAATGATATTGATCTCAAAATCAAGTGCTTAAGATTAGACAATGGAGGGGAATTTACCTCAGATGAGTTCAATAAGTTTTGTGGAACTCATGGAATTAAAAGACACTTTTTAGCTCCAAGAAATCCTCAACAAAATGGAGTTGTTGAATGGAAAAATAGAACTTTCCAAGAAGCATCCAGAACAATGTTAAATGAAGCCAAAATCCTAGATATATATTGGAGAGAAGCAGTGTATACAACAATGTACATACTTAACAAAGATAATATCACTATAAGGAAAATATCTTGTAGTAGAGGTGATAGTAAAGGTTTTTAGTGTTACAAAATTGTCAAAAATTGTCAAAAAACCCTCTGCTAAAACATTCGTTTTCGTTAGAGTATGTTTTTGCGGAGATTATAATGAAACTTCATTATAACTAAAAAACTCTAGGCAGCCAAAGGTTTTAGCGGATGTTTCTCTAGGCATTGCGCTTCATGGTGTATACACACTGGTGCATTCTCAAACTTAAAGCACCAATGCTTACATTTCACCGAAAGCATCAGGGCAGTCAAAAAAATATTGGGGCACCATTGCTCTTCTAAATAATAACGCACTAGCGCTTTAATAATAATAGTGCACTGGTTGAAGCTATGATACCATGCACTGGTGCGTTACAAGATAAACCCAAACGATGCATGAAATTTATAATGCACCGATGCAGAAGTCTGATACAAAAGCACCGGTGTGTTGTTTTAATTAAACACATCAGAAGGTTGATTTTTATTATTATAATTGTTTTTTATTAAAATAATATTATGATCGGCGTTGGTTCATTGTATTACAACATCGGTGCACATTTTATTACTGCATCGATGATTTTTTGAATTAAACGTACCAGTGTTCATTTTCTATTTTTAGAAACACTAACCTGTGATAGTGCAATTATTGTTATTTTTTAATCCCATTATTAATAACAAAATTTGACATATATCTTATAATAGTATTCATATGAATTGAATTTTGAGTAGTGCATTTGGATATGATTAGATTGATTTGTTATATCATCATATTTTGCATCTCTTCATTATGATATTTAATTAACAATGTAACATTTCACAATGACATTGGACAACACAATATAATAAAATACTGTCATACAAAATGGGACACTTATTGGTAACCCCTTATCTTTCAATTGGGACACTATTTCCATTACATTAAACAAAATGTTTGATTTTCACAGAGAATTATTTCAAAAAATACAACAACTCGAATTCATATCCAAATATATTGATCATCATTCTTCATTGGAACTATTGTTAGTGCTCGATCTACTTCCATGACTTGGGTTATTTGGCCGAATGTTTTGTTGATTGCCTCTATTGTTTTCCTCTTCTTCAAGTTCCATCTACAAAAATAAAAATAAAGTGTAGTGAGTGTATCTACATTGGTGAGAATAATGAAAATTGAAATACAAAATATACATGAATTTAAATTGAAAAGCGATGTACCATACAAAGAATTGAATCCTAAATGATATGCATTCTTTCAAAAACAAATCTCATGCCTTCTGTCAACAACTCTTCTGTTGGCACATTTCCATACTTTGTTTCCTGCAAGTTTTATACCTGATAATAAATCATAGATTTAATATAAATGATTTTTTGTGTTCCATTAATTACAAAATGAGAGAAGTAAAAAAACATAGATACTTACAAATTCTACAATTAAGTTTTGATATGCCAACATATACTCACAACCCATACTTAACCCAATGCCAATCAATTCTTCCGATGGCTCTTCTTTGTATGTTAGCACTTGTTTGAAGACATTCAAGGATGGTTGTTGTAAAACAACTTAAAATATACAAAAAAAAAATCTTAGGTTGTTATAAAGAAATAACAATTACTCAGAAACTTTGCTATCAACCCTTTTCTTCCTTGTTGTCCTGTTTTATGTGATGAATGGGTTCCACTTTGTTTTATTTTATGCAAGAAAATACTTGAAAATTAATATTTAATGCTAAATTATTTATTTATATGTACCTAATAGAAAATTTAAATGATTCCATACATTTGAAGCACATTATTGTTGAGATGGCTCCTCCTACGATGCAATTATAGCAACTTCTTTGACCATCTCCTTGTACGATTTTTTGGACAATGTTCCTACTGACATATTTTGGATATCATCTCGTTGGTCCTTTGGGATTTTCATAATCTTCCTGAAAAAATTAACATGACAATAAACTATTTTTATATTGATATGTGAAAACTAAATATAACAAAATTGATATTAATAAATGAATTTTTTGTAGTAATATATAAATATTCTAGAAAAGCATTTTTAGGAATATTATTTTTTGAATGATTATTTTTTGTTGTTGTATGTTTTTGCTATTGCAAGTCTAACAGATCTCATTGACCATTTCTCTGGAAACACTTCCTATAATTTAGATATAACCTGGTTCATGGAATCATTGGATTGATTTCTATATTGTAAGTGGAAAGTACGTCGATATGTTCGTTCCACTATATCCCTCATACTTTTGTAAAAAAATTCCCCCCTTTCATTAACCTCTAGTACCACTCCAGATGAGCTAAGGACCAATTCATCATCACACTTCCTGTAGTTTAGATATAACTTGGTTCTTGGAATCATTGGATTGATTTCTGTATTGTAAGTGGAAAGTAGTTCTATACGTTCATTCCACTATATCCCTCATAGTTTTTTAAAAAAATCCCCCCCTTTCATTAACCTCCAACACCACTCCTGATGAGCTAAGGACCAATTCATCATCATTTGCATCTTCTATAATTTTATTTTCTTAGGACGGCATTTCATTCCTTCATTGTTGGTTCCTGTAGAACATTAAACATGTGTGAATTAATAGATTGTTTGAAACATGTTATCTAAAATTCTTAAGTATATTATTAATGAAAATACAAAAAATAACTCTTATTGAATAGTATTTTTTCATTCACTTGATTCATTCTTTTGCAAATTTTCCATCAAACGTTTACGCTCTTCTACACTTAGATCACAAAGAATATTATGGAGCTTCCTCATTTTGTGGCTCCTCATGACGGACACTAACCAATACATATTATTTAAACTTACATATAGTTCAAACATATTAATTTTGTATAGAATTTACAAAGAACTTGCATTTTTTTTTGGATGTGTTATCATTGTGCCGATCAGAAATTTTGTTACTTGAAATATTCTCACACATTTTTTTTTTATCAATATACAACATGTACCATTTGATACGGAGGATATTAAATATATTTTATAAATAAATCACATCATTTTTCAGCTAAAAAAAATTTGGCTTTTGGTGCACTTTAATAATATGAAAGCACCGGTGTGTTCGATACACAAAACACACCGACAAGAAAAAATAAACTTAAAAAAAAAAGTTAAATTACAATGGTGCGATATGTATCGATAACAACACCGTGACTAGAGTAAAAAATGAAAAAAAAAATACCATGAACGAAAAAACAACCGAAAAAAATTGCACACCGATGAACGAAAAAACAACCAAAAAAAATTGCACACCGATGAAGGAAAAAACAACTGAAAAAAATTGCACACCGATGAACGAAATTTAAAAAAAAATTGTGTCACAACATTTTTGGTGTGATTTATCAGTGAGCGCACTAGTGCATTATAGTCAAATGAACATTAAAATCTAAAATGCCTAAAATGAAAATCCCTAATTGTGAAGTGATAGAGGGAGTTAAACCCTAAGGTGAAATTTTGCAGTCACATAAGCAAGAAGAAGCAAGGGCTTAAGGTAAGCATAAGTTGTTTTTTTTCTTTTGAATTTTAATTAAATATAAATAGGGATAGAAATTGTAAAACAAATTTCCCCGGGGGTGCAACTCAATTGGCAAGTGTTGTGAATATGAAGTGATATGAAATTCCATGAGGTTTCGAGTTCAAATCCCCCCAACTTATCCTATTTGTCACATAAGGGGCATCATGGGCACACATGGAGGTTATAGTGGTAGCAGTTGGACAACACGACCACGTGTAATGCGAGTACGTGCCCAACTAGTTGCTGATTCTGTGAGACATTAAAAAAAAATTAAAAAAATAATTGTAAAAAAAACTATTATTAAAATCAATAGTAAAGTTTAAAATTCGTATTATGCAGGGTTTTGAGTGAATCAAAAAACCCTTCAAATTCTAATCCTCTGAATAATTTTCTTTCTCCAAAATGGTTTTGAGTGAATCACCATACCCTTCAAATTTTGATCTTTTGAATAATTCCACTATCCAAAGTATTCTGCTACTCCACAGTGCTCCTCGGTATGTCTCTCTTGCAAATATCTCCCCTATAAATTTTGGCAAAATAATGAAATAGTGAATAACTTCTTACTATTTAAAGGACTTTATGAAATTAGCTTTTCGAAAAATAAATTCCCGCTCATTTTTCAATTGTATAAAAACAAAGTCGTGCTTTTTTTTTTTAAGTTTTTCGAAACACTGATGCGCTTATTAATATAACACACTGGTGCATTTGGTTAGACAAAGCACCGGTGCGTTAAATATTTTGGAGCACCGATATCATATAATTAGTTTTTATTTATTTGAAATATCGAGAATCGGTGCGGTTAGTAATTAAATGCCCCAGTGATTTATATTGTTATAGACACACTGGTACGTTTTGTTTAAAGAAGCAAACCATTATGCTCTAAAATTTATGTGAATTTTTATTTTCACATAAAATAGTATTATCATGTTCAATTATCTTTTAGGATGCGCCCACATGACTTGTAGTACTTCATAGTATACATTTTCCTCTTAAAGTCATCTTATTCTTAAATAATTATTGTTGATTTTGCTCAAATGCGAGGAGAAAAGCTTATAATATGAAATGGACAATTCTTCAAATTCCAGCCCGTTCCATATTGCTCAAATTCCATCATAGAGTTCTCCCTTTCCATCTCCATTAAGTTCAGATTTTATTTATATTTCGATTATCTAATTGGATTTATTTTTTTTATCCATGTCAATCTGAATAAAAATGTATCCAAATTTGTAGGATTCAGATTCAGAATCAAGTTTAGATGTAGTAAATATTCCACCAGTTCAAAAACTTTGGAAGCTCTTATCAAGACAAACATGCCACAAGAAGTTGGTAGATAAAAATGGAAAACCGCTATAACCTGCCAATTGTAACATTCCATCTTCCAGTCACAATCCCGGGTCATCGGTGGTAATAATTGCTTAGTATAACGTAATTTGAACAAACCAATTGCATTGTGCTTACTAATATCATCAATGTACTAATGTTCAATATTTTTTAAATTAAGTTTCTGATGATGAGTGACCTACCTATCATCTTTCATTGCACTCCACTATAATGTCAAATCGAGAGAAGTCTACAATAAGAGCACAAATTAGAGAGGAAGTAGACCAAGAATGGTTGAATCAACCACCTATTCAATTCCCACTACGTCTGGATTCACCAAGTAGGAATGACTACATTAATAGTATTTCTTTACAAGTTGGAAATGGAGTTAATCAAATAGAGGTTGGTATGGATGATTATTTATGAGATACAACTTCCATGGAGACAATGTTGTTAGATGCATTCCAAAACGATGAGCTAGGGAATGATGCTCATATCACTAATACCTTTTTCAAAAGCCTGAAATATGCTTCCACTGCCCCTCTCTTTGGACCTAGCTGGTCAAATTATACCCAGTTGAAGACAACGATGTTATTGTACAACTTGAAATCAAAGTTTGGCATGTCAAATGCATTTTTCTTGGCAATATTGAGGTAACTGACCATCAAGTCCCTTATATTTTGAGAAATTGTCACACAATCAACATTAAAAATGGTCGATTTTATGAAAGTTAAATGACATTGTACATTTCTATTGCCCACTAACTACAGGTTATTCAAAGATAAGGTTCTTTCAAGTGATAATGTCTTTCCTGGTAGTTGTGAGGAGGAAAAGTAGATGTCGAAAATGTTAGGTGTTGCATACATATTATATCATGCATGTTCAAATGATTGTATTCTATATAGAGGAGAATATTCCAAAAAAGAGATATGTACAAAATGTGGGCATGATAGGTACCATAAATCAAATAAAAAGGGTAAATCACATGGTCCTCCTCATAATATATTGAGTCACATGCCTATAATCCCAAGGATTCAAAGGATTTTTTGTTAAAAAGAATTAGCTATGTTGCAGGGATAGAATACCTCACACAAAAGTGAGTAAGGAGTTATGTGAATCCCAATAGATTCAATAGCCATGAAGCATATAGACAATACATGGCCCGAAAAATTCAAGGATGAAGTATGAAGTCTACGAATATGCATAGCCATGGCTGGAATCAACCCATATTCCCTCCAAAACACCAACTATTCTCTTTGGCATGTAGTAGTGATCAACACCAATATCCCCCCATGGTTTTCCGTGAAGAATGAACATCTTATGTTGGATCTCATAGTCCCTCGTAGAAGACAAGTCAAGAATATGGATGTCTACCTACAACCATTGGTAGATGAATTGAATAAATTATGGGAAGGGATACACGTATACAATTTATCAAGACCCGTCACAATATAGAGGAGTTTTACATTGTATGGAATATGTTCTTACACCGCACATGATTATCCAGGATTAGAAGTTTTCTCTGGTAAATTATATGTTTATTGATTTCTTTATATATGTAACAATATTTTTTGGCATATTTAATTCATTGTGATTGTTCTAATATTCAATGCTAATGTGTTATATATACATTAATAATTTCACAGGGCTTGTAACAAAAGGGTATCATGGATGTAAATGTTGTGGACCTTCTCTGAAGGCTAGGTGTTACACATCAAAATTCCTCACTTCGATAATGTCACATTCTCATTGTCGTAAGTGTTGCACTTTTTTCGTAAATCTCGCATCACAAATGACACCATGATAACACTTGATATGAACCCTAAAACATGTTATAATAAGAAGATCCATCAATTGATAGTCGAAACAAAGTGTTTTCTATGAGAATTGGCCATCTTAACAATCTTTGGAAGATCAACGTTCCCCTGCTCATAGGCAGGGAGCGCTAGATTTCTATGTCTATCTAGCAGGGAGCGTTGCAACGCTCTATTGCTCATTGTAAAGGAGAATCGATTGGTTGAGAAAATATTTGGAAGAAATCCCCTCTTTCTATAAGGATAGTTGTGGATGATTCAAGTTGGTTTGGTTCTAATATAACCCTTAGGATGCATCTAAGGGAGATAGCACAAATGATGGATTCATATCCTCAACTAATACAAAATATAATCAAGGTGGTTGGGCCTCCCAAAGCCTATAAATGGAGGCATTCTCATGGTGAACAAGGAGTAAAATAATCAACAAAAGCATTGTCATTCTGATCGTGGATCTTTCGAGCAAGGGGTTGGATGAGGAGGACTTGGAGAAGTTGTTGCAACACCATCCATGATTGTAAATATATCTTTAAAGTTCTCATCAATATACTTGGCCTATTTCCTTCTAATATGTGTCTACATATATTTTTCTATTCTTGTTCTAATCCTTCATAGATAGATCATTTTTTTCTAATCCATTAGAGTAGGATACAATCGTTTGTCTTTTGTCATCCATCTTAGGTACTATTTGAAACTTGCAAATTGGAGGAGCATGGAAAAACTTCAAAAGTGAGGTACATCATACTATCCCTTTTACTCTCTTTTTCGATGGACATAATTAATCTATAGGAATGGTAACGACCAGAAGTAGCTTTCTGTCTTGGTAGACGTGTCTATACTCCAAGGGAAAATTCACTTGTTTGCAGGGGAATTATTCCATAACAGAAATTGGTGACTTTGCTGGGGACCAAAGATTTCAGTTTTGGTTCTTTCCTTGACTTTTTCCTATATTTGATCCTGTTTTCTAATTTTATCTATTCG
Source organism: Picea engelmannii (assembly GCA_009831015.1). NCBI lineage: Eukaryota > Viridiplantae > Streptophyta > Pinopsida > Pinales > Pinaceae > Picea > Picea engelmannii. The sequence goes on from ML782502.1 coordinate 1,385,712, forward strand.
TACATCTTTTATCTTTTCTAAATTTTCCTTATAGAGTCTCTGATTGAATTTGACTGAGTTTTTGATTTTTTTGGGTTTTTCTAAAACTTTTCTCAGAACTAGCATCCGCTCTAGCTTAATTCAGAGTGTTGATAGCTTGATCAACACTCCCCTAGAGTGTATTGGGGAGCATTGTAGCACTCTGGTGATGTTACTACCATAGCATTGATTTTTCTTTCCTTGAAAAATTGTTGACTATCTGTTTGTTGGGTACAGTTCTTGGGTCTTTTTCTCTGGCTCAGATCCTATTCTATCGTATCTTGTCTTTTGTTTGACTTACAACTTTCTTATTTTCACTCTTTTAGTCTTGATTGGGTTTTGTGTTGTCTTTCCTTATCGCCAAAATTACTGTCTTTCCTCAAACTTGGGTTCTTTTTGCTACTCTTTTCATTCATCTGATTGATGGGAGGTTGTTATAAGGAAAGTCATTGATCTTAGTACTTTTTACTTGGTCTTTGATCCCTTACTCATTTCCGAAAGATTTTTTAAGTGTGATTCTTTGTTTTTTTGGTGTTTTTCTTTGAACAGATAGTTTGTTCTTCTTTTAGTCTCTTATTGCAAGATACCAGATATATAAAATATGCAGAACAGAAATGAAATGCTAGAAATGACAGAATAACAGTAAAATATCCAGCATAATCTTCACAATACACAGAAATGATATACGAAATAGCAATAGAAATAGCACTTTGAATCA